>JAQMYK010000039.1:20375324-20388936 GCA_030014345.1 Clarias buthupogon | reverse complement strand
TAAAATTTATTTCTTTTATCACTTCTAGTTTTATTGGATTGTAAAAAAGTTCCCATTTTTTTGTGTCACCCTGTATATATATAAACCAAGTAGAAAAATATTTATTTTTTAAATATCCGTCTACGTGTGGACAAGACCTATGTCCACATGTAATCTAGGAAATCTGTGTGTAATTGTCTTCATAAATAATAAAGCACAACCCAATATGCTTGAAGTCTATAAGTCAATGTTCCAAAACATCATTACATGTTACAGTATTAATAACTACATGACATAGATAGGGTAATGTGTTTTAGACTCTTTTGTTATACCATGGACATGTTGGTAAATAGTGCGCATGCAAAATTTCTCTGGGGTTGGGGTCTGAATCCTAGGGTTTGTGTAAGTTTGAGTGCAAAATTGACTGTCCTCCATTGAAGGGAGGAATGGCATACTCTTCTTACCCTATCAGTCTTGGGGACACTAGCCACTCATGGACATTAACTGGCTAATAAGTACATAAGTGTGCAGATGTACATATGTTCCTAATAAAGAGGACAATGAGTTTAACATTACTTATCAATTATATACCAGTAAACTGGGGCGAAAAAATGGGAACCAAAGGCCCGTTCAGTCCAATGCCACAGAAAAGCCTCTGCAGCACAAAGTACTGAAAAAAGTTCATGCTGTCTGTGATAGAAAAATGTAAGAACAGCTAGTGCTTTACTTCTTATCACGTATGGCACTTAGCGGGCAAAGAGTTCAATGTTGTTGACATGGCCTCCAAGCTTACCAGATCTCTGATCTGACTGAGCATCTATGGAATGTGCCAGATGAACAGGTTTGATACATGGAGGCCCCACAAAGGATCCACTTCTAACGTGAAGACACGGCGGCACACCTCAGAGTTCTGCTGGAGTCGTGCCCCGACTGGCCAGAGCTACAGCAGCACGAGGGTGGACCTACACAATATTGGCTAGTGCTTTCTGTGCGTGTCTGGGACTCACAGCGAGACTCCAAATATATGTAGACTAAAACTTGGAGATAATTAAGGCCTTGAATTGGCATAGCTTAAAATCGTACGTTTTCCTTCAAAACAACTTAAATTAAAACATAATTATTTTTGAGTGTATGATGAAATTGGTAAAATGATGTTCAAAAGTTTCAGTGTCTGGATTTTATATATATATACCACAAAAATGTCTTAAGAAAGTAACAAAATACAGAACTTACTTGGGTGATTTGAGGTCTCTGTGAATGATCTTGTGCAGGTGGAGGTAGTTCATACCGCCTGCGATACCCATGGCCCAGTCAACAAGCAGTGATGGGGTGATCTTTCTCCCCGCTCTTAAAACCTCATACAGCTGCCCCTGTGCACAGTACTCCATGATAATGCAATAACATGGAGCTTGTGTGCACACACCCCTAAAACACACACACAAGCGTAAACGAACGTGGATTAAAAACATTCAGAACTTCGGCTTGACCTTTACGAGTAGTTCTAAATAATTTATCAACCGTTTATTCACTCTCAATGAAAGCAGTTGCTCAAAATCTTGTGAAGTGAAATGTCCAGGACTGAATCAAAATCCTTACACTAGTACAACTGTGCACAATCCTGTAAGTATGTTTTTTTTAATAAATGCTATATAGCACACAGTACTGTTTCGAATTTTCTGATAAACCGTATATTCTTTGATAAATGCTGTTTTTTTAATTACTCTCTTTTGCATTGATGATTCAATATAAAATATAACATTTTAGAGAAGAAAGCTTTTAAAGAAAACTGTATGTAAATTCTTTGTATTGTGTTTTAGAAAAGAGGAGACCACTTTTCAGATGAAAAAAAAAATGAAGCCTGGAATTTGAAATAAAATCAAGCAATCTAAAATGTTCATGCAGAATAAAAGCAAGAAAGTCAACGTCTACAAAAGGTCTGCACGGACCAAGAATTAACCCTCCGATTTATTTCCTCAGTAAATTTCCTTATATCACTTAACCATAACATACTGTAGATACTTTGGGCCAAATCTTTTAAAACAAATACTTGCAAAACTATAAGGCTATTTAATTCAAGCAAATCATCATTTTGCAAAACCCAACTGTTTCTGTATCTTGAGGAGGTTTAGTATATATTATTAAGGATCATGAAATATATTGCACCCATGTACAGTAAGTTCCATGAGCCTACAAGAAAGTTCATTTCAGTCAATGATATAATTAGAACCTTTTCCTAAAAACTGTTTTTTATAACCATTTTAAATAACCATTAACCATCAAAATAATCTTTTTTCTTTATACCCTTATACATGTACTGAATTTCCCCCCTCATTCACATTATGTACTGTACCATAATGGTTAAAATATCAAAATATTTAAAAATTCTTGCAACTTGGCCGTCAACACAACCCTGTTTGAGCTACAGTACTCTAATTTTAGCAATTTTTTCCTGGAACATTGCTTTCACTTTTTTTGTCCTGAGTTACTTCATCTGTAACAGAATTAAAAGCCTAAAGTGAGATCTACAGCACGCCAATAGGAATTACAGAAACAAACAATATAGATAACAATAAGTGAAAGACATCCTCTGAACCACAATTAGATGTATTTACTTACTTGAACGTGATGATGTTGGGGTGCTTAAGCTTACGGAGGTGTTTGATTTCAGTTTCCTTGATGTCTCTTACTTTCTTCACGGCCACCTCTTCACCATGGAACTTGCCCAGGAACACTGCTCCTTGAGCCCCACTGCCCACCCACTGTAGCTCTGAGATCTCCTCAAACGGCACTTCCCAGGACTCTGAGGAAGCCATTTCAGATGTTGATTTATTACCTGGATGAAAAATGACTTTTGGAGACCTTGACTGAAGCTCGGACTTCAAAAGTGACTTTGAAGAAGTGTCTGCATTTGCTTTGACTTGTTAATGGACTTTCCTATGCATTATGAGAAACTGAGCTTAGGTTCTTAAAGTCTCAGTTTGGGTTATTTAGGTTAAGGCACACAATTCGGTAGCCTAAATGAAACTAACAGGAAGATTACATAGAGATCAGTTAAAGTCTCGACCAGCCAAACAATCCTGTGAGTTTAACAGTTAAACTATGTGCAAAAATGAGCAGTTTACATTACATGGATGCTGGTCAAGGTCAACTTTTCCTTGTTACTTACCTTCATGGCTCTGCTTGTTTTCAGTAGAGTACGCTTTGCCAATCATGGTCCACACAGGCTTCAGGCACCCAAAAAGTCCCTCCAAAAAGCCTCCTCCACCTGCCTGCAGCCTAAAGCTTTCTGATTGGTTGCGCATGGCTCCCCCTTCAGCTCCCCCTTCATGCAGCTTCAGCACACTGTTGGAGAACTGTGCAGGGTCATCACTAGGAGTGGGGGTGTTGCCTCTTGTATGGGATCCATCCACGACAGGATCAATGGACAACACGTTGCGCAGGACACACTGTGTGGGGGTGAGCTCAGTATCTGGGGTACATGCAGCTACATCAGAGTCTGGCCGGCGAAATGGAGCATCAGAAATTGGGGTACTGAATCCCGAAAGGGAGGGGGAGGGACACTGCTCATGGACACAAGCCATGGGCGGCCACACTCATCTAAGAAACCCCAAGATCTGGAGCCCTTGACGTTCACACGAAAGGGCTGAAACGCTGATGTTTAATTGCAAAATACCTGGAGAAGAAAATGAGATGGTCAGATAGATGACTAAAGGGACAAAAAAACAGTTTTTGCCATTTTTGTGAAGTTAGTTTGCAAGAGTTCTGTCTTGTATATTCTGTTGTGCTCTATTTCTCTTTGGACTAAAACTTTTTTGTACATTGCTCATGTCTCATACTGCCCTCTGTACAGTTTCCCTACATGCTCTGGAATATTGAGACTTGGCCCAGAAAGTCCAACGCTTTATATAAATATACACTATCTGAGCAAACTTAAGTGGACAGCTTAGTATATGGTATGTATAGCATAATGATATGTATGCCTTCTCCAAACTGTTGTCACAAAGATGGATGCGCATAATTTACCAATTGTACTGTGCAGTTCACATAACTAATGAGCACAAGTGAAACATTATGTGGTCACCAGAGATGCTGTGTTAGTGAACGTGCAAAATTCTACACAATAGAAAATATGATAAAGTTTTGATCACCCAGGCACAATAGAAAATACTTACCAAAGGTGATAAATACTTACTAATGTGATCTTTGTAATATGTTTAAATCTTGTCAAAAACAAAATGTTTCACCCATGGAAAATCTTACAAACTAGTTCCTTGTATCTGTTGTGCTTGAAACTTGTAGGTAAGACAAACTTCCCTTCCTCTAACTGACATGTACAATCTGAGAAAGAGCATTATGCATAGCAAAATTTTATTGGGCCAAACATAACATCTTGGAAGCCAAGAGGTTATACTTCAACAATTCAAATAATTATTTCAATTTCTTGAAGTCAGATATTAAAATCTGAATCTAAACACACATTTAAACCTTGATTGTCCTGATGGAGCAATCTAAAATTCTACACCCATTTTATATTATAGTCTTAGTTTTGATACAGCATGGGATATTAACTCTGGCACATTCACAAATGCATTTGAATAAAATCTAAAACTTTGACGAATAACATTTTTAAAAATCCATCCAGACAAATTGTGGCCTTTGATAGAGCAGTATTTTTGTAACCCAGCACAAGAATTAGGTAGAGGTGTGAGTCCAACCAGCAAGGTGAATCTAAATTCCATATCAACAAAAACTTGACAATGTGACATGGCTTAACAAACTTGATAGTTTTTGTATGCATTACAATTTTTATTACTAGACAGAAGCAGCCCAAACATGATCCAGCAAAAAGCAAGCTCAATCAAAACATGGTCTGTAAAATTTGGTGTAGAAGAACTCGACTGGCCTGCATGAAGCCCTGAGCTCAACATAACTGAACACCTTTAGGATGAACAACATCGCCCGACATCAGTACTTTACCTTACTAATGCTCTTTTGACTAAATGAGAAAGAATCAACACAGCTATAGTCTAAATATCTAGTGGAAAGCTTTCTCAGAAGACTGTGGATTATTTTACCAGCAAAAAGGGATTAAAAGTGGAATGGGCAGTTCAAAATACACAGTGAAAAAAACAGTTAAGTTTAAATGTACTACTTAAATTAAGAGCTGATTTTGCACTCAATATCCAATTAATTTGTAAGCTGAACAAAAAACAAGCTAACTGAGGTCAGAATCCTTTATTTGAGTGCACATAAGGGGGTAATAGATAGAGAAATAGATTAAATAGATAGATGTTTCATTGATCTTGAAGGAAATTCCAGATAGGATAAAAAAAAAAAAACAGTAGAAAACAAAAGAAATGTAGAAAGAAAAAAAAACACAGACGGAGCTACTGAATGGGCTGCCACTTACGTAGGTGCCTGGAAGTCAAAGTAATAAAATGGCATCAACAGATGTTTGGACATACAGTGTATATTTTATATGTCTTCAAGATGGTCTAATAATAGCATTCCCCACTATAACCACAACTGATTCAGGACTTTGTAGTACCTGCAGTAATATGAGTAACTCTTACTTTTGTACAGTTACTGAGGAAAAGTAATGATTTGAATTGATCAACTATTATTATTATTATTATTATTATTATTATAACTATTATTATTATTATTATTATTAAGAAAGAGAAGAAGAAAGAGGTGAGGAATAGTGTGACTTTTCATACCTAAAATCAAATGTGTCTGTATAATAAGTGAAGTCTTTAGTAAAGACAGATGATATTTATCATAAGAGTAGTTGTGAGGATGTAACATGAGGTGCAGCTCAGACGCCAGGCTCTCCAGTCAGTTTAATCGATAGCTCAGTATTTTCATAAGGCTGATGGTGTATGAGCTCATTAATTCCTCCATGGAGAAGAATCATGCTCTACATGGCTCCGCATCACTCAGGCTCCTGAACGCTACAGTGTTTCTCGAAGATCTTCTCAACACACGAGCCTACGTAAAAAAAAAAAAAAACCGTGCGTACGTCATTCCAGCTTATGATTAAATAACCATAATGAACGGAGGACGGTGCGCTCGGCACACACGCATCGACGAGTTAACGTGCATTACAGGCAGAAACAGTAACACACCTACATATCACATGATGTGTGTATGTGCATGCGTGCGTGTGTGTGTTTTGACACTAAATGTTACCCGCAGCGCTTAACAACGACGCGCCGTGATTTAGTGATTTGGCATCATCGCTGTCCACTTGACATCCTCGCCAAAAACAAAGCCCACAGAGGCGAGCTCGGTGTGTGTAATCGCGCATTTGCGTAAAACGGAAAAGGGGAGGGGGGGGGGGGTAAGAAAAAAAAAAGAAAAAAAAACACCTTTACTAACCACAAGCCTTAATGGCCAATGTGAGATCATTCAGCCATGCGCCCCAGAGCCAGCGCAAAGTGCCGCAATGTCTGTTGAGAACATAACACGCATGCGCACGCACGCACACGCGCGCGCACACACACACGCACAGCCACTCATTTTATCGTTCATTTTCAAACGTTCCCGTCGATTTCGGCGACGTTTCAGAGTCATGTCGCGCTTCGAAGCATTCCTAGCCGTACTCTTAATCCGAGTTTATCCGAGACGCGGTGCTGTACTGCGAGTTTCGGTGATTCGCGGATAAAACATTACCGTATCTCACGAGCTCGGTGTTGTCGCGTTGTCAAGTGAGGGGTGGGATCAGATTTTGATCTCCTCGGATTCCGGCTGCAGCGTCGTTTCTCTCGGTGTTTCCTCTCCGCTCGCCTGCTCTCCTTTTTTCCCAAGGAGCCCGCGTGAGTGCAGCCGATTCACATTGAGTCCCATCGGGCAAACGGGCCTCGTCGATCAAGCGGAGGAGAAAAGGGGGAATGAGCTGTCCGGTGCTGAAGCTGACGTCACGCCGCCGAGTCACGCGTCACTCCCGCGAGGGGGCGCAATGACGCTCGAGCCAAAATGGTGCCTCAATCCGAGCAGCGCTCAAATGGTTCTAGTATTCAGGGTTGCCAGGTTGTCCTTACAAACAGCAGCCCGATTTATATATACCCCTGCCAAATTCCGCTCAAACCAGATTTTGAAGCTCTGGTTTTCAAATTTTACGTTTACTGCTAAATGCATTGTGATATTTAATAATAATATTACACATAAATGGATGCGGAATTAAAACTTTGGAACTCACTTAACTAGTTCTGTTATATTCATTCATTCATTCATTCATCTTCTGTACTGCCTATCCTGCACAGGAACTGGAGCCTATCCCAGGAAACTCTGGGCACGAGGCGGGGTACACCCTGGACAGCATGCACATACGTGTGCATGCACATACCTGTGCTCGCACATTCAATGACACACTACAGGAAATTTGGGAACACCGATCGGCATTTCCTGAGACTGTAGTAAGAAAGTGGAGTACCCAGAGAAAACCCACCAAGCACGGGCAGGACATGCAAATTCCATGCACACAGACGCAGTGCAGGAATTGAACCGATTAATATTTCTGGGCCAAATTCAGCCCAAACATATTTTAACATTCCAGCTTTTAAAGTGGATGTTTATTGCAAAATGAATTGTGATATTTAATAAGGCTCCACGACCCTGAATACAGGATTAAGTGGTATAAACGATAATAAATAAATCAAACTACTCAGAGAAAACATGCAAACTACACACATAGACCCAACGCAGGCATCGAACCTTTGATGTCCATGGTGTTAACCACTATGCCACCATGCCGCCTCATATGCATTCATATTCATCATTAATTTTCACTCACCTAATCAGTAACAAGTTTATCCTATTCAGGGTTGCAGTGGATCAGAGGCCTATGCTGAGATATACCCAGGAACACCTGTACCCCTGCTCATTTATGCAATTATCTACACAGCCTATTATGTGGCAGCAGCACATCACAAAAACCCATGCAGATACAGGCCAAGAGCTTCAAGTAATGTTCACCAAACAACAGAATGGGAAAAATGTGTTCTCTATTACTTTAACAAAAATTTAATGGTTTCTGGCATTTACAAAGAATAGTGCAAGCAAATAACGCTAAGGGAACATGTTAATTTAATAGATAGGTTATGCCTAATCTAATTCACACTTGAATGTGAATACTGTTCCTTAAACAACTTTCTTTGGTGTAAGACAGGATGATTTGTGTATTTAAAAAACTCCTGATCCTCTGATCTCAATAAGAACAATATTATTACAATGCGCAAAGGGCCAGTGTACTCGCAGGCTTTTTAACCAGAGAAATAGAAGAAGAATTAATAGTTTCTTTGAGGGCAAGATGAATTGATTCAACAAATGGAATCAGGTGTTGTCCCTTGGAATTAAAGCCTTCAGCCACGCTAGCCTGTGGTGAATAAGATTAAAGATATCTGCTCTAGGGTTATTATAGCATGGTGACAACAACAAAATACATTTAGTTGGCAGCAGTTCTGCTTCATTACTTAAAGAGATCAAAGCAGAATGATCCAAACTGCCACAAAGTCCACAAAAGGCATCTTCAACTCCAGTTATGGAGGGCCAGGGTCCAGAATGGTTTGTAATTCACCAACCCTGAAACACACGACTGAATCTAGAGATTAACAGATTAGTTGAATCAGCTAAAGAATCACCAAACAGTGTTGGTCACTGGTCTTTCAGGACTGGAGTTGAAGATTCCTGGTCTACAGGAACACACATAAGCACAGCACATAGTTCTTTGAGGCAAAGGGGCTACAACAGCTGAAGACCGCATTATCTTCATTCCACTGCAGACTGTCAGTGGATATGAGTTCACCAAAATTAAACAGTTCAAGATTGATAAAAGAACTTTTTTTTTCATTCATTGCCAAGCACAGGTTCAATCATTAAGACCACTGTGGTCTGGACCTCTGTATTTTTACTATTTTGGTGGTGCAGAGACAATGATCTTTTTAAACACAGTGGTTTTTAATTATGTCAGCAACCTGTACAGGCAGCTGAATCTGATGCAACATGATATACCTATCTAGATAATTGTACTAATGATCTGCTTGTAGTTCAATGACATTCGACCATGTGCATCCTGTGCATTATGATGCTGGCTAGTTAGCTAACATTATCCAATGTTAGACTGGTAAACTTTAGCATTAACTTAAGGGTTAAATGCTTTTCTTTCAATTATTTGTTTATAAGGGGTGGAATGCAAAATTAGATACCCCTATATATTTTCTTATTGTTATTTCAAAATTCTCCTTGCAACGGCTGGTAATATTTACACAAAAATATAATTTGTCCCTGTGTTTTCTTCACTGACACAGATTATAATGAAATAAATGCATAAATTAAAGCTTTTAATGCATTTTCTTTTTTTTATACGCAAATTAATCATATGAGCAAGTTTGACCCTGATGATTGGTGCTGCAAGGAGTTTACCATTTGAGATATTTTCATTTAACATTTGTTAAATGTTAATGTTTCTGATATCACAAAACTGCATAATCTGTTTCCTCTAGCCAGTTTGTCATGCATTTCCTTATACCAACATTGCACATTTATAATACAAATTAATCTTTAAAACTGTTATTAATTGTCTATGACTGTGATTAACAAGATAAAATGTTTTAATCAGTTAAGAGCATAATATATACTCCTCCGCTCAAAAGTTTGCAATCACTTTCTAACTCTATGGTTGTTCCTGTTTTTTTCTTTCTTCCTACACTGTAAAACTCTGCTGAAGGCGTCCAAAATATGCAATAATTTCCTTTGAACAGTTAATGTTGAGATGTATCTGTTACTCATGATCTGTAAAACCTTTATAACAGTTCTAATCCCAGATGCTGTTAATAGATGATTTTTGAGGCTGGTAACTCTAAATGAACTTCTCCTCTGCAGCAGAGGTAACTGTAACATCTACTAAGCGGCCAAATCCTTACAAAACACAAACAAATTTGCAACACAGCATGGCTTACGCCAAAAAAGGCAAATGCACTTTGAAAACTTAATCTTCAAAGATGATTGGACAGATCACTGTATCTTTATTCCTCCTGTTGGAAGCTGAAAACCAGTTTGTCCATGTTCTGGAACCATGGTTTATAATAAGAAGCAGTAATATGAAGCGCCATTATGAGATGAAACACTGGTCGTTAGAGCAGACATACTGTATCCACAGCAGTCCGAGGTGATGGCGTGTAAAATACCCAAACTGGGAGCGCACTGTTATGCGCTAAAATCAAAATGTTGAATAAAAGTGATTTTATGAACAGTTATGTGCCGGATGTAATAAACTACTTTAAACAGGGAGTGTATTTGGCTGACGACAAAAGAAGTACAACTTAGCCTAAACAAGGCGCAAGGTACCCAAACTTACAAAATTTTATTTCTTTGTATTAATAAGTTAGGCAGAGAGTTCTGCCATACAGAAAGACAGGCAGACATGTACATGCAATTCAACCTGAAATAATAATATCACTGATTATTACTGTATATACATTAAATCTGATCAGTTTAATTTGAGCTTTAACATTTTAAAAATGTTATACAGTATTTCTAAAAAAAAAAAATTATACGTCAACTAAGACTAGAACAGGATAAAGCAAAATAGACGGTGAGTGAGAGTGAATGAATGGATCTCATGAAAACGGAAACACAGAACGGTGTAATATTTTTTTCACACTGTAGATGGCAGTGTAGGTTTGCGTTGCAGGCTGATGTATTTTGTCCCTCCTAATATGCCGTAGTTACAAGCATGGCGCGATTTCTGGAGTTCAGCTGAAGTGCAGTCTTGTTTGTAAGATCATTAATTTTTTCCCTTAACGATACGAGCGTCATACACAAAATAATCCAAATGACCTAATTACATAAAATCACACGACACGTTCAGCGCATGGCTGTTTTAAGCTGAGAGAGCTTGTTAACAATTAGTTGTGAAGCTAGCCGTTTGGCTAGTAAGGTTTGTCTGCTGGATAGTTAGATAGAATACGGCTCTCCACAGAAAATAACCATTAGCTGAAACGTTTACGATAACGTTTTAAGAGAAAAAGCTATCTGTTTTGTTTTCGTTTAATAAGAGAATGCCATGTAGACACGGTTGTGAGTAAAACTCTCTCTCTCTCTCTGTGTGTGTATTAAGACTAGTGTGTCTCCTCCTCAGGTCGGTGTGAGGATCATGTGCTCGCTCGCGCTCTTCCCGCCGCCGCCGCTCAGCGGACAGGTGACGCTATGCGAGGCGAATAATGAGCTGGTGTGGGGGAAACCGGCCGAGTGCTGCGAGAAACAGGTGACACTGTGCTCTCAGTGCTGTGTTTGTCTAATGCCTATTGTACCAACACAATTCAGGGGAAAGTAGTTAAGGGACACTCAAAAAAGTCGCCAGATGACACTGTACGGTAATTTACATTATCACTGAATAGAGCTGGGGTACTGAATATATATTTTATTAGGTCTATTTATTTAATAATTTAGCTAAAGTTTAGCTAAGGTGATATATCATAGGCATGGGGGTGTTGGTGGCTCAGTGTTAAGCTTCTCGCCTGCCATGCCGAAGGCCCAGGTTCAGTTCCCATCCTATGCCCAAACCCCAGTCACTGGAAGCAGTGCCAGTCCTGAGGCCTGGATAAAATGTCAGGGATGTCTCAGGAAGGGCATCCGGTGTAACACCTGGGCCAAGTTGTTGTGCGAATCAAATCTACTGTGACAACCCCTCGACTGGAACAGCCGAAAGATCAAACAACAAATATATCATGGGTATACAGGCTGATGGGGGGGAAAAGACAGCTGAATACAGTAAAATTAATAATGTCATCAGAATCACCACACTGATGTACAGCACAGGCGTTAAGTAAAATGCACTAACTAAAGCATATCACAGTTTATAATGTTTTGTTTAGAATTTTTTTTTTAAAAATAAGATAAGAAATATGAGAATTTCCCTTTTTTACACCTGAACCCCTGCCCCTCAAAATGTCTGTGCACGTCCCCTTTATGCAGTCATTATAAGTAAGTCTATATAAAAAAGAGTTTTTCAGTAATGTCAATTTTCAGTAACTGTATTAAACATGTGGATAGTCTGAACTTTGATGGCCTTGTATTTAAAATATATATATATTTGTATGGAATACAAACAACAACCTTTTAATCAATCTTTAGTGCGTTTTCATTTGCACGCTGCTGGACTGTAAGAGACTGTGAAAGGACACTGTTTGCTCTATCACACTTGGACTGATGTGGAAATGGAGGGGACTAGTGGTCAGCATCTCAGGTCTCCCCGCTGGAGCCTGACTGCGGGAGTGGCAGGAAAAAAGCTCACATCTAACTTTAAACCTCAATTCAACTAGTAAAGTCAATCGCACTATGAAATGCTACAGAATAAACCACAGATCATTTACAATAGTGTTAATATATACTGTAATGTACAGATTCACAGGTATTTTCATTCTTTTGTTTTTTGTGAAATCATTAATAATAATATATAGCCAGCCTACACAACCTTGCCTCATAATTTCGAACAAAAATAAAAATATTAGGTGCCTATTTAAAAAAAATAAATAAATAAATATATATAAATATATATATATAAATAAAGAAAGAAAACATAAATCTATGCAGCTGTTATTGCTTTGAGTGTATTATGTATGTAGTGCCCAAAAAGCTCAAATACATATACTGTAGAAGGAGAAAATAATATTGGAGGGGCATTAAAGTCAAACCGGGTGAAAACTTGTGGTGAGATGTGTAAAACCAACTTATTTCTTAACTACATAAAAAAGCACCCCCACCCCATTCTCTTTCCATCCCCATTTCACCTGATGTTACCAGTTTGTTGCTAGCTGTTGATTGTGATGTAGATTAGCAACCGGGAAAAGGTCCAATACTAATAGGGTGAAAGGGTGCACTCGGATCACTTCTTTAGTCACTGCCTGCAACCTTTTGGTAACTCTGGACAATCAACTGTCATTTTCTCCTCACATTGCTAACCTACTCCTCTTCTCGATTTCTTCTTTATAACATCAGAAGAATAAGTTAATTTTTCTCCACGTAGGTTACTCAGATGCTTGTTCAGTTCCGTTTTTTAAGACTGCACCATGTGCACCATTCGTCATCTGCAGCTGTTCAGAATGTGGATGCACAACTTGTTTTCAGCCTTTCCTAAGTTCTCCTACACCACCCCACGTCTCTGCTCCTTCCACTGGGTTTCTGTAGCTGCCTGTATCAAATTTAACATACTGATGCTTGCCTACAAAGCTAAAATGGCCTAGCACCCACTTAACTCAAAGCTCTTATCACCGCCTGCACTGCACCACTGGATTAAAGAAAAAAAATGCATCTAGATTGTTTTCTGTTCTGGCTCATGGTATCTAGATGTCCGTACAGCCGAATCACTGGCAGACCTGTTTCTTAGGTATTTTGCTTAACTTCCCTTGCACGTGCTGTTCCTCTATAATCCTATAGGTGCATTATTCACCCATTGGCAGGCAGCAGAGGCAGAGTCAGTAGGAGAAAAAAATAGCAAATTATTTGCCAAGTTTGTTTAGAATTGTAACAAAATCTAAAAAAAAAAAAATTGTGTACAAGAGTGTGCAAAGCAGTAATCAGAGCAAAGGGTGGCTATTTTGAAGAAACTAGAATATAAAACATGTTTTCAGTT
>JAQMYK010000039.1:20346620-20366095 GCA_030014345.1 Clarias buthupogon | reverse complement strand
AAAAGGCTGAATGGCTAGTGACTCCGGAAATCCACTAGCCACATTGGCCAGTGAGCAAAAAAGTTAATGTCAAACCCATATATATATATATATATATATATATACATACTGTACATACACACACATGCATAGCAGGGGTTGTATTCAGAAAGAATAAGTGGTAAATCTAGGTTTTTTTGTATGTTAAAGGCTGTGTTAGTTCTAAAATTCCTCTATTTAATCATCTGTAGTAACCACTTTATTGTGCACAGAGTTGTGCGCATGCACACTCTCTCATACACACACACTGGGGCACTTTGGAGAAGCTCCTGCTGGCACTTTTTGTGACTTCATGTAGTGGCATGTTTTTGGTAGGTGACAGAAACCCTTGTATAAATTGTGTAAGGCTGTGCTGGGTAACATTTAATTTTCAGTTTTTAGTGTTTTCAGCTTGTATGGAGTGTACAGTCAGTAGTATGGCTTTAGCTACTTTATACCGACTAAAATTGTTAGTTGTTCCTTACAACTACAAAGGTTTTTTCTTTTCTTATTTTCAAATATCAAACACACATCAGCAAGAATAAGATTTTGATTTATAATTATTGTTTTTATCTTTTATCAGCATATTTATATGTGCATACTGAGAGTTTCAGGATTTGGAGTTAATCCCTGAATCACACTAAAGTCTGACGCGTTCCTGAATCTTGTTTTAGACATGGGTCTGGCCTGCGTCAAACACAGCATAGGGGTGATAATTTTAACCAGCATTTCAGCACTGTGAGGTGTGAGCCAGTGTTCGCTGTAAGGTGGTGCTAGCGACAGCTGCACTACAGGTCTGTTGTTTTAGGTAGTGTGAAGATTGAATAGCAGGTACTGCAGCTTGTTTCCATATAATGTTTTGCAAGTTTACACTGCCTGATTGATCCGAGTTGTTGAGTTTGGCACAAACAAATTAGGTAAATTTTATGTATAAAATGTTTATAGTATAATCAGTTTTTATAATCTAGAGCAGTGGTTCCCAACCTTTCTTCTTTCTGTTCGAGACTGCTGTCTCTCCAGTCACTGCTGTGCAGGTGTGAACATGTCACATCAGTTCATTTGTAACTGCAGCGCGAACAAAAATGGATGCCCCACTTGTGATTTGCATGAAAGAAGAGCAGCATGCAGTGATACATTTTTTGTGGTCTGAGAGTGTACGTGGTGCTGAAACAAATCATAGAAGAGAATAAACAGGAGCGTTTGGATACCTGCAAACAAAATTTGTAAAAATACACTAATGAAAGTGAAAGAGAATCATTACTGGTGACGAGACATGGATTTATCACTACGGGCCTGAGAATAAATGGCAGAGTCTGAATTGGAAACATCCTCCATTGCAGACCAAGGCTGGTATGGGAATCAAAGCATTTCTGTTACGGCCTTAATGTAGGTCTAGGGTAGACAGCAACAGAAATAAATGTTTGGTGGTGAGACGGTGTGTGGTGGCATAAAAAAAACTCCAGGGTGGGGTAACATGACCCAAACAACCAATTGCAACAAAAAGAGAAGTTTTTATTTACATGAGTATTAAACAATTAACAAAACAACAAAAGAAAAAGGGGTAATAACTTCAGGAGGGGGCAAGGCCAAAATAACAAACATACAGCTAACTGTTAGCCCAACTGCCTAAACTCCAAAGAAAAAGAAAACAAAAATACAAAAGATTAAACTAACTCCCTAAACTAACGTAAACAAGAGAAAAGTATTTTGAAAACAGAAATGGCACCCACCTCCCTACTTAACCCAAAAGCAAAATATTAGAAACTAAAACTTATGATGGATGACTGAAATTAACTCCCTTCTCTTTCAATAGAGTCTCCAGGTTGGAGGAAGTCAAAGAGACAATTAAAAAAAAAAAGGGCATAAGCACTACTTGACCAATCTCAACACATTTGAGAGAAAGATGCACCAAATCACCAAATTGGGTCAATAAGAATGAGTTCTCAGCCGCCACACCCCATCTAGCCACCACCAACAGTTGATCTGGGGGAAGTTGCAGTTTAAATGCACGCTCTCCTCTCATATCATCCAATCACAGCAGAACTCTAATTATCAGCATCAGGTGGAGACACTGGTTCTGCGGGGAAACACAAAAAGAGAGAGAGAGCAGCAACAACAACGAAATCCTACGGCTCTGGACGTAACACCCCCACCACCAAAAATTATAACCACCCAATGGTTATAAAGTACAAAAATCACAATACTGTTATCAACAGTCCAAGGAATAAGCTCTAGACAAAGCATCAGCAATGATGTTGTCAGTTCCTTTCTTGTGACGAATGTCAAGATGGTACACCTGTACAATTAAAGACCAACGCATTAAACATTGATTAGTGTTAGACATGCGGTTTAAAAACACTAGCGGATTGTGATCTGTATACACTAGGATTGGGCTATCACTTCCACCCAAATACACTTCTAAATGTTGGAGGGCTAATAACAGAGCTAGAGCCTCCTTCTCAATTACACTATAATTTCGCTGACACTTGTTGAATTTCTTTGAGAAGAAAGATACAGGATGGTCAATTCCTACTTCATCCTCCTGCATAAATTAACATTTAGTAAAGACACGTACATTATTTTTTAAACATGAGCCCCTTGCTTTTTAATATATACAATATTAAAAAGCAAGGGGCTCATGTTTAAAAATAATGTACGTGTCTTTACTAAATGTTAATTAAGATAACTGACTGATATTTGTTTTTTAAATAGAGCGCAATCTCTTGATTTATTTTAAATTACCAGAATTATATACATTATAGACATTCTTTTTAGAGTATTTATCTGCAAAGCTGCATGCTGTCTGGCTTAGCAACCTATACTTTTTCATTCATTTAAATCCTTTAAAATTTTTACTGTTAGGCCGGGCCATCATACCAGCATGGTTTTGTTTTAATTACAGTTAGGTAATCATATCAAAACACTACACTTCTGAAACATTATGGTTTTATCTATGCTTATGTGGGACATCCATTGGTTTTCACTTTTTGCTCACAACAGTTCAATCCTACAGTGTAAAAGAGGCTTTAGTTAGAATTTTTTAGTATCGCTTGGGAGAATTTTTAGTGGTAAGAGAAGATTTTATTTTTTGGAAATACAAACCCTAATTTTTATTGTTTTGGGAAAATAGGTTCGGTATTAAAATTTGGTCTTGGAGCAAAAACAATCAGAATCAGTCCAACTGGTCAAGCTGGAAATAACTTGCATGTAATTTTCTACAGTTTTAGTTTAAAAAAAAAAAAGAAAAACGCATGTTATAATGATGGTTATCACTTTTCTTACATAAAGATGTCTGTCTATTTAATTCCCAGTCAGGGTGCTGGAGTCCTGATGGAAGTAGATTGTTGTTCTGCGTTCAGGGAGAAACCGTGATCTACTCACTTACTTTTTCAGAAATGGCAGGTAATAAATCCTAATGTGCTTTTATTGTTTACCGTCATCTATACTACTACACTGAAAACTTTTTGGAAAAAATGTTCAGAATAGTTTCTTTGAAATGTGTATACCAAATTCACCAACCCTATCATGCTTTGTAAATCAAGTTTGCTATTTTAAAAATACTTTTTCCCCTCTCATCCTCCTCCCTTTAAATATAAACTAACCAACTTTAGTAGCAATAAATAGTAGTAACCACAACAGTAACAGTTATTTGCACTGTTGGGTCCTGGCGATGGCACAGTTACTATTTTCATTAGTAAATTCTGTGAACCATTCTTTCTCAAAAGAGTAAACTTGGGAGTGTCTTTCATGGTATAACACAGCAACAGTGGGGTGGTATTCACAAATCCATGTTTTAATTCTAAGTGTGACATCAAATCAACATGGCTGCTCACAGCATCAGAAATAACCAAAGTAAAACTTCTTACCTTAAACCGAGTTATACTGTAGATACAAATAATAGCTTTAGACTGATTAAGATACAGATGTATTTGTTTCTTAAATCTAAAACACTTACGGTTTTAGATTTAAGAAACATGCTGGATTATGCTATAAATATACTTGTTCATCTGACTTGTACATGTTCATGTACCTGTACAGATTCCATACATCTGAAGTGACATTGTTCTTTGTGACAAGTTGAGTTTGTATTGATTGGAGTTCATTATTAATAGACTGTTTAATATTACTGGTTTCAGGAGGACCCAAGTCTGCTGCAGTGGTGGCTGATCTTTCTGAGACTAACTTTAGTGGGCCTCATGGTGACTTCATGTAAGTTGTTAATGGGTACTTGGAGAAGTAATATATGTGTTTCTATTTTTAAAAGGCCATGGCCCAAAAGCCTGAATCCATACCCAAACTTTAAAAGAGTAAAGAGTCTAAACCTATTATCATAAAAGTAATGAAGAGAGCCCGGGTTTACCTTACCACTCCATGCATGCGGGCTGACAGTGAGTGATTATTTAGCACAGCTGCACACATTCTGGATGATAAGAGGAATAGACAGTCTATTAAATTTTCAGAAAGTTTTATATTTAAAAATAAATGCCTGCCCTCGCTGCTTACTAATGAGTAATACAAAGTGACTAATGTGTGGGTTTATATAAAAATGTTCAGGGCAGAGTTTTCAATTGTTATCCATTGACGCTGTCTTGTTCCATGTGCTGCATGATATAACGAGTGAGTATAGTAGGACAGTCACAGTTTAGATTAAGATTTTCAGCAAGTGTGAGCACCCTGATGCTAGTTAAGGATCAGGTTTGCACTCTAGTCATGCATAGGCTATTCTATTGGTTTTAGTTTCTTTATCTCCATGAAATAATAAGAATGGAATGTTGCCTTCCAAAACATAAAAGTTTTATGTTTATGAAACCTTCTCAGGTCTTAGTTATATGTGTGCTGTTTTTTTTTTCCTTTTCCTGATTTTCTCCCTAATTTAGTCATGTCCAATTCCTTCCCGTCCCTGGGGTGGGGGGCTCCCACATTAAGGCTACTTACTACCATTCAGCCAGAAGGGCAGAGGGTTGTCACGTGTTTCCTCCGAACCACGTGACACCAGCCGACCTCATTTTTTCGAACTGCTCGCTCACGCAACGTTGGGGGCGTCGTAACACCCTCGGAGGACAGCGCTATCCGCTCCCTCCGCGTGCACGAGCTCACAGACGCCCTGATTGGCTGTAGAGCCGTGATTAATGTGGGAGCACTAAGTACCTCTCATTCCTCCCCGCTGAGAGAGCTCGGCCAATTTAGCTCTCTCGAGACCTCCGGCGGAGTTATATGTGTACTGTTTATAATGTTTATTTATTTAGTATTTATAGCAGTAAAAATAACTAGTACTACACGACCCCAATAACCCCCACACACCTTTGATCAGCGATCGTTATTGGCCAATTCTGATTTCTTTGATCGGAGATCACTGATCAGCCACAAAAACCTGAATCGGAGAGTCGCAATATAGGAGCGCTGAACATTTCTTAATGTTCAGAATTCTTGTTAAATCCAATGATGATTTGTTAGCGCATCAACCATTCTAGACTGATTCCAGTCGACTACAGACTTAAGATGAACTTAAAGCTAAGGGTCAAGTGGTATTCAATCTTCTATTGTTAGATTTGAAGCCTTCTTGGGTCTGAAATACAAAGAAAATATAAAATTTTATATAAGGAACAAGCATGTGGACCTACCCTTTTGAGCCACCCTATATACTGAAATGTATTTAATCTTGTTTTAATCAGGGTTGGAGGAGAGGTTCAGTCTCTTGCCTGGGATCCCACTGGAGAGAGACTGGCAGTGCTTCTGAAAGGTACAAAATCTCCCATATTATTTTATTTAGTCAGCAGTGCCACAGTGTGTCCAACACAGTACAAATCTATGAAGGATAATATAACTCAATACTTTACTTATGCTTTTTTTCCGTAGTACTGTTTGTCAGCCATAATATTTTAGTAGTAATAATAATAATGTGCACCAATGCAAATATTTTAATTGGCAAGTACTTTATTTAAATAGCTAAACAATACTTATGATAAACTATATATGGGTGATTCTCACGAAATCCTGGTTTAAAAAATTTCAAGCATGAAAATTTTAAATGCTTAAATTAACTTTTTTTTCAGACATTAGTAACTAATTCTGGAGTATTTGTGAACATTAATAAAACAATAGTAAAACTTTTACTTACCTTTTTGGACATAATTTCCACAATAAGTCCTAAAATCTCATTACTGCATTTTTTAAATTAATAGTCATCCACAGTTACTTGAAGTTCTAAAATATTTATTTTTAATTTACCAGTTAAAAAAAAAAACTTTTATTTCTCTTACCACAACAGTTTCCACAATTTACAACCGTTTTTTTTTATGTTTTGATGAAACCTGACATTTTTTCAAAATGACATGACAAAGCTGAAAGAACAGCATTTGTATATTTTGCACATGCATTTAAAATTAAAGTACTATTTTTATATTAAATGTTAATGAACATCTGTTGCGGTAATCATATAAAGGTTTCGGAAATGAATTCGGTAATTCTAAGTATACAAGTCTGAGATTTATACCGAGACCAGTATACTAGTCTGAGATAATGCAGACAAAAACGATAATATTTGGACAATCATGCATTAAATTCAAAACAGTTTTATTGTGTAGTGCTTCAAAAATACAAAAGCCAAAGAAAAACATTAAAACAAGAATAAACAGGGCAACATTTTTAAAAAACATGTAACTAAAAAAACATGAACCATTTTACCATGGCAGTAAAAATACTGACCAAGAAGTACAAATACCACAGTCTGATTTGTCAGAACTTGTCCTATGTATATTAATTCTTAACAACCATGCTATTCTACAATGAAAGGGAGGGAAGTGGAATAGTAAGAATACTAAGAACTAACTTAGTAAGAATGGGAAAGAGGTAAAGAAGCGAGTGCAGACAGGTTATAATGGGTGGATAAAGGTGTCAAGAGTTCTGTATGATAGAAAAATATCAGCGAGAATCAAGGGGAAGATGTTCAAGACAGTGGTGAGACTGGCCATGCTGTATGGTTTATAGACAGTGTTACTGAGAAAGAGACAGGAGTCAGAGCTGGAGGTAGCAGAGCTGAAGATGTTGAGGTTCTCTTTGGTCGACACGGTTGGACAGGATTAGAAACGAGTACATCAGAGGCAGAGCTCATGTTGAACGTTTGGGGGACAAAGTTAGGGAGGCCAGATTAAGATGGTTTGGACATGTTCTGAGGAGGGAAAGTGAGTATATTGGTAGGAGAATGTTGGACATAGAGCTGCCAGGCAGGAGACCAAGAGGAAGGCCAAAGAGGAGGTATATGGATGTAATAGATGATTATAAGAAGCTAGTGGAAGTGTTGAGGATGCAGAAGATAGGGATAGGTTGAGAGAGATGATGAATCTAACTGTAGGGTGTTTTTTCATTATTATTATTATTATAAATGAATGTTCAGCAAATAATTTTTTTCTGTCATCTAAAATAATCTAGTAGAACTTCTATATTTTTAATGTTAATTTGTTCAAATTACAATATAACACACATTCAAACACAGCCGGACGCATTGCAGCAATGAGAATTTCAGCAGAAAATGTAGTAAAATAGAAAAATAATTAATTCTTAAGTTAAAATTACATATTGTGCAAGGTAGAGAATAGTATTGTCTTTATTCTGATACTTTTTTATTGCTAAATTACACATTTTTTAAATTTAAAATCATTAGTGCCACTGCCATGGTGTTTTAATGGCTTCATGAGAATCACCCATATGCTTTGTCAACTAACTGAAAATCAGTTATCAGTGCACTGTGGGAATGTCTACAATTTAGTAAGATTTTACCCATTTTAACAAATAAGTACAAATGTGGCTATTCATATTGATGTGGTGGGCCGCTGCAAATAAATGTCTATTGAATTATAAAATTAAGACTAATAGGTGTTTTTTGTAAATTTTCTGCCATTCTTTTACAGGATATTTTAATATGATCAAAATCTTCTGATTCCGTGACTGTTGTCTGGGGTTAGGCAGGGATCCAGGCAAATTTATCTGCAGGAACCTTTGAATTCTAAATCTGAAATATTTAGAAGCAAATTTTTTTTTCAGATTCAAAATGTAACTCACTTCAAGTAACTAGTTGAATTCCTGCAGCCAAGCTGATTTAAACTAGAGCTGTGGGTGCAAGAAACACAGCGAGGATGACTATATCTGGGGAATTTCACTGATACAGTCTCTGTATCAATTGTATGTGATGTAGAAGAGGCAGGGAGAGAGAAAAAGTCAGAGATTTTTTTTGTTTGACCGTTTACTTTTCCTATTGATGTTTCATGAATAACTTGAGCTAACGTTGGCTAGTTAGCAAGCGAAGCTACATCGCACCCGTTAGCTACCGAGAATAAAAACAGAAAAAAAGTAGATTTTGAACATCATTAAATAAAATTTAACACCAATCTGAAAATACTACCAAATTAAGTGTTAAATTAATCTTGTCTTTTGCTTTGCAGTTCACTTCACAAAGTGCCTGTCGGTGCGTGCATCCATGTGCGTTCACTGTCGGCAGAGAACGAGTGCTGGAACGCACATGATAATTCAGAATGGCTGCGTTCAATAATGAGTTCTTGTGAAACTTTCGTTGAAACAATTTGTTGAACTGTGTGATGAACATGTTTGTGACGCAGACAGGATTAAAGATCACCTTTTAATTTTTTTTTGTGGCGGACTGCAGACTGTCTCGGTAAAACTAGTTGCAAAATAATAATAAAACAATAAAAATATATAAAGAAATCAGTTGCCATCTGAAGCCGTGTTAGGTCTTTAAATATTTTCTCTATTGCCTGGCTGTGCTCCATGTGTTGAGACAATATGCAACTCATTTACTCCTAATATACTGTCACTTCTCACCACATCATAGTGCTACAGTAGGTTTAGTCATGAGATTTCTCTGTTTCTCAGATAAGCTGCCAAACTTTTTTGGGTGTCAGTGAGTTGCACAAGTTATTGACTGAAAATGGTTTTCAAGTTTTCAGAGAAAATAAACGAATTCCAGTGAATCCAGTTTTCAAGCAGGACCTAATAAAAATGTCTATAACAACTATATCAAATGTATACTTAACAAGTCTCTTTGTTCTTAATTGTCCTTAACAGGAAATGCAGAATCCTCCAATCATCCTGCCATCATTGCTGTATTTAAAACACGCTCCAGCCCCATCTTTGAGTTACTTCCATGGTGAGTATCATAATTAATAAAAAAAAAGAAAAAAAGACACATTTTAAGTGCATGGTGTTACCACTGATTAGCATGTCAAGAACTTAACAGCAGTATTTCCAAAAAGCTTCCGGTGTCACACAGTTCTGTTTAGTGTTCTCACGAACTCGACATGGCGCTACAATATCTTTCAGGGATTGACTAACTTTTGGAGCCAGCTCCTAGTGCTCACGTTGTCAATTTTGGCACAAGTAAATTCTTAGGCCTAACGGTGTATACAACTAAGCAGTTCTTATCTGTCATGGGTTTGGGCGAGCTGCAACTTGCAGTTGTTGCAAGCACAACAAGTATAGCGGTTTGGTGTATCAAATATTAAAATATTATCTGGTTATTTCTTTATTTAAGATTAAATAATTTCTCACATGTACCTTACAGCACAGTGAAATTATATATAATGGCATAATTATATATAGGAAGCTGGGGTTGGAGCACAGAGACGGCTCCCCTGGAGCAGATGGGGCTAATGGCCTTGCTCAAGGGCTCAACAGGTGGCAGCTTGGTGGTGCAGGGGCTAGAACCCTCAACCTTTTGGTCATTTACCCAGAGCCTTAACCATTTGAGTTACGACTGCCCCAATCGTCAGGCATTTAGCTGCAGGATTTAACTATTCTTCTATACGCTTATTTTCATTTTGTTGCCTAGTTTCAACTGTAACAATTTCACAGCCAAATGCATAGACTTACAGCCATGGTTGAAATTCTGTGGTGGTACACAGTACTGTAAAGCGTGGAGAACAGCTGTCTGCTAAATGTTAGGTAGTTCCCTAAGGTTTTTCTAAAGCGGAATAAGTGGAGACATAGAGAAACTTATGATATTTACAGGACTGTCCAGCATGGTTTGGACTACATAGTACATAATAAGAATTTAAAACTACT
The DNA here is from genome assembly GCA_030014345.1 of Clarias buthupogon. Lineage (NCBI taxonomy): Eukaryota > Metazoa > Chordata > Actinopteri > Siluriformes > Clariidae > Clarias > Clarias buthupogon. The sequence goes on along the minus strand of JAQMYK010000039.1, from coordinate 20,356,003 downwards.
TTCACCCTGCCTACAATTACGTACAATGATGCATATGCATGGAGCAAAGTCTCACGAGATGCAAATTGGGCTCTGCTCCATCTAGAAAATAGTGGTGGGTGATTTTTACTTTCAGATATCTAAATATTTTTAGATCATTTCAATTATGTTAAAAAAGGGCACCAAGGAATCAGAAGAAAAAAAGCCAAGCAAATAATTTCCTCTGTGGTTCCTAAAATGAATAGGACATCGCTGCAACTGGTCAATCTTCAGAGGTTTCCCTTAGGTTCTGTAAAGTACCTTAAATATCTCATTACATGACAGGTTTCAAGAATATTGCAGGCCTTTTCCACTACTTATTCTTTACTTAACTCAGTGTTACCAAAAATGTGATTGCTTCCAAATTGTGTGCATATAGGATATAACACATTTTATATATATATACCACCAGTAAGAGCAGAGTGTGAAGGGTTAATTAGCAGAGTAATAGCACAGTTTTGCTTAAAATATTGCAATGCACACAACATTATGGGTGACATATCGGAGTTCAAAAGAGGACAAATTGTTGGTGTGCGTCCTGCTGCCACATCTGTGACCAAACAGCTCTTTGTGATGTATCACGAGCCACCAGGGTAATGGTATCCAGGGTAATGTCAGCATACCACCACCAACAAGGACGAACCACATCCAACAGGAGTAACTGTGGACACAAGAGTAAGCTGTCTGAAAGGGATGTCCGGGTGCTAACCCGGATTGTAAAACAATAAAACCACAGCTGCCCAACTCACTGCAGAATTAAATGTGCACCTCAACTTTCCTGTTTCCACCAAAACTGTTCATCGAGAGATCCACAGAGTCAATGTACATGGCCGGGCTGCTATAGCCAAACCTTTGGTCACTCGTGCCAATGCCAAACGTCGGTTTCAATAATGCCATCAGCAAAAATCTGCGCTGTGGAAAATGTGAAACATGTATTGTTCTCCGAGTCCACCTTCACTCTCTTTCCCACATCCGGGAGAGTTACGGTGTGGAGAAGCCCCAAAGAAGCGTACCACCCAGACAGTTGCAAGCCCAAAGTGAAGCTTGGGGGTGGATCAGTAATGGTTTGAGCTGCAATATCATGGCAAGGCCAATCAATACTTGTGCTTGATGGGCGCGTCACTGCCAAGGAATACCGAACCATTCTGGAGGACGATGTGCACCCAATGGTTCAAACATTGTATCCTGAAGGCGGTGCCGTGTATCAGGATGATAATGCACCAATACAAACAGCAAGACTGATAACAGAGTAGTTTGATGAACATGAAAGTAAAATTGAACATCTCCCATGGCCTGAACGGTCAGATCTAAATATTATGGAGCCACTTTGGGGTATTTTGGAGGAGCTGGTGTAGGAAACGTTTTCCTCCACCAGCATCATGTAGTGACCTGGCCACTATTCTGCAAGAAGAATGACTCAAAATCCCTTTGGCTACTGTGCAGGTCTTGTATCTGTCATTCCCAAGATGAATTGATGCACACATGGTTCTGCTCATAAGTTTACACACCCTGGCTGAATTTGTGAAATATTGGCAAATTGGAATATTGGAAAAATTTGACAATTATCCAAACTTAAATTATTAGTTTTTTAGGAAAGTGGTGAGGGGAAGCCAGCTATCATCACATAATTATGTGAGAGAATTTTTTTTTAAATAACTGCAAAGTGTTTACACATAAGCTGACACACAGGTTTAAATGGTAGGTTTCCACTTCTAAATCACTCCCAGTAACTTGTTTAAGTGTAATTAGTGTTTGTCTATAAATAGCCAATGAGGTCAGGAAGGACACTTGCACTTTTCATCTTGGTTGAATACTTTTTCTTTAATGATTGTGCAGTTTCGTAATTCCTTTTGTTATATTTGAATTCCATTAAAAACAATAATGTTTGGCCTGATAAGGAGTGCTTTCTAGGTAAGAAAGTTACACATGTGTGCAGAACTGTATGTAAAAATATTTATGGATTCACAGAATTATAGGCTGTAATACAGTCACACATGCTAATATTTTTTCGGACAGCCTTCAGCTTTGTTTGTGGGGCACAAGCATATGCAACATCACAACATTTATTTTTATCCAGAGTTGCGTAAATTTTGAGACCTCATTTTGTTTCAGTTATTCAACATGCCCTTAAAATCTTCTCCAGCACATACTCTTTCAAAACACTTGGTTGTGGTTAAGGTCAGGACTACAATTCATGTGTTAAAATGATTCCTCCTGCTCCTTTGATCCAGATGAATCTTGCCATTGTCATTCTAAAATAAGCCCATTGCACTGGGGTAGAAAAAACTCCATTGGTTTTGATAAATTAATTAATCTGATCATTCAGTACATTCATTGCCACATAGCATTGCTCGATATGACCAACTGAAGCAACCCCAGATCATAACACTGTCTCCAGAGGCTTGTACAGTGGGCTCTATTCATGATTGGTGCATTGCTGCACATGCTTCTCTTCTTGCCCAAACCCATTGCTCTGGGATAGGGTCAATCTGGACTCACCAGACCTCTTTTTCCATTGCCCCAAAGGCATTTTACAAGTCAGAAGTTTGCATACACTTAAGTTGAATTGATTAAAACCACTCCATAGATTTCATGTTAACAAAGTATAGGTTTGCCAAGTTCATTAGGAGTTTTACTTTACGTATGACTCAATTGTTTAACTATATAACAATTCCAGTGGGTCAGAAGTTTACATGCACTTAGCTGACTGGGAGCGTTTAGACTGGGAAGGTTTTCTCACAAACCTTCATTAGATTCAATTGGAATCTAATGGCTGAAATTTATGGCCTACCTTCAAACTTGGTGCCTTTTTGTTCAACAATATGGGGATATTTTCAGGAGGGGGAAAAAATTGTGGACCTGGTTCATCCTTGGGAGCAATTTTCAAATTGCTGATGGTGCCACGTTTTATCTGTTCAAACAATACTAACACCATGTATAAACATCATGGGACCCATCATGTTGCACAGGAAGGAGACATGTACTTTGGTACAAAAAGTACAAACAATCGCAGGAGAACAGCAAAGGTCCTTGTGATGACCCTGGAGGGAAAAGGAACAAGGGGAAAGGGGGGGTGGGGAGATTTGCAGCAGGAACGACTTGTGGCCTTCTCAAAATAGGTGGAGGAAGAATGACTGTATGGATATAGTGTTGATGTATTGAAGCGTCATCTGCCAGGGACTTGAAGCTTGGTCACAAATGGTTCTTCCAAATGGACAGTGACCCCAAGCATACTTCCTACCCCAAGCAACATACTAAGTTGTGGCATTAAGGACAACAAATTTGAGGTATTGTAATCACAAAGCCCTGACCTTAATCTAATAGATAGTTTGTGGGAGGAGCTATAAAGGCATGTGTGTGCAAGAGGGCCCAAAAAACCTGACTTAGACCAGTTCTGTCAGAAGGAATGAGCTAAAATTCCAGCTACGTATTATAAGAAGCTTGTGGAAGGCGACCTGAAACCTTTGACACAAGGTAAACAATTTAAAGGCAAGCTACCAAATACTAAGTGTATGTAATCTTCTGACCCATTGCAAATGTGATGAAAGGAACGGAAGCTGAAACAAATCTTTCTCTACTATTATTTCACATTCTTAAAATAACAGTAGTTGATGTGAGGAATTGTGAAGTTTAAATGCATTTGACTAAGGTGCATGTAAACTGACTTCAGTGATATGTAATTAATGAATACATAATTGGGGTCGTTTGATCTTTTTAGCTTTTTTTAATTGGAACGTGTTAGGATTGTACAACTTTATAGATTTTCTTAATTCAGCATGGAGTACCACAACATATTTTATCTAACTTAATTTGATTAACTGAAACTGATTGCGTTGTAGATTGTTTGAAGTAGAATCCACAGCCTTGAACACAATTTATTTGTGTGTAATGTATTAATGTGAATATTTTTCTGTTGTAGTGGTTTTGTGAAAGGAGAAGCCGGAGCAGAGCCCAGGCTGTTGCAGTTCCAGCCTCACTTTGAGCATGGTGCATTGCTCAGTGTGGTGAGTGTTTTATATATTAATAGGATTGTGCAAAATTGACTTTATTACTTATTTTGTTTTAAAATATAATGATAAGCAACTGCACTATGAAGACAATATTTTTTTAGTAATGTGATTATCATATCAGCCAATCATGTTCAAACAGTATTTATTTAATGTTTAAATAAATAAATATCATGTTACACATGTGTGCAAAACTGTATGTAAAATATTTATGGATTCACAGAATTATAGGCTGTAATACAGTCACACATGCTGTAGCTTCAGGTTAAAAATAGAATCTACGAAAAAAATCTAATCTTTGTGACTTTAACTGTGGCATGTTTGGTAGGCGATGAGTCGGTATCAGTCTTTCTGAAAGCATCATCAAACTGTGTAACAAGTTCAATGTGGCGGAAACACTAATCAGTTTTTCAAAATGCCTGCTGTGGAAAATGGTTGCCAGTTAGATTAATAACTGCAGGAAACTGCAACCATGGGGTTTTGCAATAAGTTGTTGAATTAAAAAAAAATGAATAAGACACCCCACTTCTTTAATATCAGTCTGTCTTGACTGATTTAAAAACCTGGAAGAATTTGGGTCAAGACTTTGTATAGCTTGACATACTTAATTTCAGACGTGAATGACACTAATTGTTACTGAAACCATTTATGTTTGCAGTGCTGGTCAAATGGGCGAATCTCTCATGTGCCTTTCTACTTTGTTGGTGTGGGAAAGCCATGTGCAACTGGAAGCCCTCCACTTCCCCACTTCACCAGCAAGATAGAAGATTACAATTCACCCGCCCTCTACACAGAACAAATGTCCTAAAAACTGTTGCATGCTTCAGCCTCAACCCATACTTTAAATGCTTAAATACGTCAAAGTATACCTATGATGACAATTCATTGTGTATAAAAAATAAATAAATATAGATTTCTCATTCCTATTGGACTGTGATGTTTGACAAACATTTCTATTTATTTTTTCTCCAAGAAATTGATTTAAGATTTTTATCCCCAGTTTTTATAGTTATTGCTGAAAATTTGGATACTTAAAATATCAAGTAATAAAACCATATATAGCTGGCTGAGTATCGGTATTCACCGACCAGCCATAACAGTATGATCACTGACAGGTGAACTATACAACATTGACACCTGCAAACTGGTTACAGGATTATGGACACGCAAGGGCTGTCTATGCTCATGGGAACCAGAGGTTAGAAAAAAAATCATGCATCATGAAAAATATCCATGCTGGCAATGATGGAAAGACCCCATGTGGTCCAGCAGGTAAAGAGTCTGAGGTTGCCGACCCGGCCTCAAAACTCCCCAGATCCCAATCCGACTGAGTACCAATGGGATGCACCGGACAAACAAGTTCAATCCACAAAGACCCTACCACATAACCCACAGCACCCAATGGATCTGCTGCCAACATCCTGGTGTCAGACACCTAGAGGTGTGCAATGTGATCCAATCCTGTTCTTGGGTAAGTAGAGTTTCACTAGGTAAAATATCAGTCAAGTACAAGACCTCCCCTTACCATTCTACTTGAACAACACTGCATAAGTACTCGCCATCAAATCTACTTACTGTAAGTATCAAAAGTACTGAGCTTAAGGTCATAGTAGAATTAAAAACCACTCACGCATGCAGAAATATAGTGAAGTAGAAAGTACAATTATTTGTTGTGGCATGTAGTGAAGTAGAATTTTAAAGTATTCACTAACATAACATACAGAGCTGTAACTAGTTAAGTAAAGTACCTAGATAAAACCTAGATGGTTTAGACGTTAATTGTTTTAATGTTATGGCTGATTGATAAAAGTTATTTGATTGTCTGGAGCCCTGCAGTTTTTTAGCCACCATATTTTCGTGCATCAATCATTATAATAGGACTATGATCAGCATCCACAAAACAGATGTTTGACTTTATTGCACACGTATGAGGGAAAATCAAAAATGATCTGCGCTCTGGTTATATTAAAACTCTGTTGATTGCACTTGTCTTATCAGCCTTTAACAGAAAGCTCTGATAAGACAGTGCAGTCAAGGCTACTATCTGCCCAGTCATTTTTTTTGGTCTGATGGTGCACCTAGTGCCGAAACAACAAAAAGCACAAACGGAAGCGTTTGGATATCTGGAAAAAAAAAAGTTTACTCTACCGATACTCTAAGGAAGGTGAAAGTTTAAAGGGAATCATTACTGGTGACTAGACATGGATTCATCACTACCTGACTGAGAGCAAATGGCAGAGTATGAAATGGAAACAACCTCAATCACCAAGGAAAAAGTTCAAAAGTCAACCTTCAGATGGAAAATTGATTACAGTTTTCTGGAAACATTATCAGGTTCAACAATCAACATTACAGAAGAGCTGAAGCCTAAACATTGGCTTAAATTCAGAGGACTGCTAGGTGTTAAAGCTTCCTCCATATAGTTCTGATCTCACTCCATCTCAAGGGCCTTTCACCTGTTTGGTCCCCTGAAAGCAGCCCTACGAGGATGAAGATTCACTTCTGATGAAGAAGTGAAGATAGTGGTGCATTCGTGGCTCACAAAACATTTTAAAAAAATGTGTATTGAAAAACAACTAGATTGTGTTGAATAATGATATGAAGTTAATTAACATAAATTGTACAAGAGTGCAGATACTTTTTGACTCACCCTCGTAGAATCTTAATTCTAGTGAAATCAACAATTTAATGAAGTTGGATGGTTAGAAAGATCACCAGTAACAGCAGAAAAAGTGTTAAATAGCGTATAGGAATATTGTATTTTGTGGAGTACAGTGAAGAATGATGTGAGTTGGACTCCTGGCTGATTCCACTTTTACTAATGTACCTCAAGAAAAAGCACTACAGTGACTTGCAGAAATACCTTCAGACTACTTTGCACACGATAATGGCCTGAAATACACAGCAGCCAAGAAGGTATTGATGGGCAGATTGAAAGGTTGTGCAATGATTAGATAAGACTTGGATATTCATTTGTATTTTAATTATTTTTGTTTTCATTTTAATTACAATTTTACCCCAGTATGAAAGCAGGCAGAAACTGTGTGGAAAGAAAAAAAAATTTAAAGAATGGTTTGGGAAAAAAACAAACATCAGAGAAGTTTTGGATATGCTATTTGTTGATGATCACGAACAGAGGAAGTGATCACACTACTAAGTGTATTACAGATGAATAACTGATGCTCTGTATAGTATCATCATTCATCACACTGAGTGTTCGGGGGAAAGAAAGAAAAAAAACTCCAATATGTTGATCTCGTTGAGTGTGTGTGTGTGTGTGTTGTGGAAGCCAATGTGTCCACGTCTCTCTAACACACACCCCTTGCAGTGTTTTCCGGGATAGTTAGTGTAGCCTGCTCCGACTGTGCTGTGTGTGGCGGTGTGTGTGTGTGTGTGTGGTGTTCGGGCATCCCCGCATGGTCAAGGACGATGCTGTGCTGGTGTGGAATGTGATAGCTGCGTGACTTGCCTAGTGGATGTGTTTAATTATCTATTTACTTTAATTTATTTATATAAATATATATATTTATATATTTAATGCTCGTTGCGAACGTGAAGTTGACGCAGTGAGCGGAGTTGTGGCTCAGGACGCTGGGACACTGCGGATAGAGTGTGTTACCACCCCGGGATTTCAGCACAGGTAGACACACACACACACACCCGCACTACACACTGCCTGTGCATTTAATCAGTTTTATTTCAATGGTCACACTGTCCGGATTTTAATTTCTCCTTCATTGAAATACTTACCTTACGCACCAGCAGTGCATATGTCACATATACACTCTATATCTTGTGTTTGTAATATTGTAATTGATATGATGTACAACAGAATAGTGTTTTATAAATAGTAATAATAACAATAACCACATTAGCCGTTATTCCTGCTAAATCTTTAAACCCTACTGGCTTCTAATGAGCTCCGAAACTATTCTGCTCCTGCTGGCTAACTTCAGCTAGCACGCTAACAACAACAATGACGCTAACTAGCTAATTGTCTCAATAAGATTTCACACCAAAACCTCGTTATTTTTATTTCCCCAAGTCGTGACAAACCGAATTACGTCTCAAAACAAACTAAAATCGTTTGTTAGTTTCTGAAGCTGCTAGATATCTAAACTAGCTATGTGATGGAGTTCTGAGAATTCGGCTAGAAGGTTAACTAGCCAGCCAACATGATGTGTCTATGGAGGCTAATTATCTCTCAGTAATCTTTCATTTTGTTTCTGCAACCAAGACGCATAGATATGAGGGGGAAATTTAATTCCGCATAGTGTTTCGCGTTAAACGAACACGCCTTGCCTGTGAAACTATGCCTCAGTTGACATGCAAAGCCTGACCGGTGCGCACTGACAATGCAACGAGGCTTGAACAGGATTCGTATAATTCGTAGTTCCACCTTAAATGACTACAGTTACGCTATTCAGCCTGTAGGGGGCACATTCATTCATTCATCTTACTTTCATTACATATTTATCCTGCTTAGGGTCGCTTTGGATCCAGCGTCCATCCCAGAAATACTGGTCGCAGGAATACACCCTACATAGGACAGTAGACACTCTTAGGGCAAATTTGCAATTCTAATCAACCTTTTGGCATGTTTTTTCTTTCTTTTCTTTTCTTTTTTTTTAATGTGAGCGGTAACACCTGAACACAAAGAAAAACCCTACACAGACACTGTGGGAACGCAGAACATGCACAGAAAATCTGTACAGATCGTAACCTGAGATGAGGATCAGGTAGCAACAATTGTGGTAAAGGTGCTACTCCCTTGTGCTATTGTACCACCAATAGCATTGTTAATTTTTTAAAGACAACACTCAAGTGGCAAATTACAGTACAGTGCATCCAGAAAGTATTCACAGTGCTTCACTTTTTCCACATTGTGCTATGTTACAGCCTTATTACAAAATTTATTAAATTCATTATTTTCCTCAGAATTCTACAAGCAATACCCCATAATGACAAGGTGAAAGAAGATTGTTGAAATCTTTGGAAATTTAGTAAAAAGAAAACAAAAATCACATGTACATAAGTTATCACAGCCTTTGCAATGACACTCAAAATTGAGCGTCAATTGAGAATTCTCTTTCCAATGATCATCCTGGAGATGTTTCTACAACTTGACTGGAGTCCACTTGTAGTGAATTCAGTTGATTGGATTCAGTTGATTGGCCTTTGAAAGGCATACACTAGTGATGCGCAGGTCGTCGGGTTGGGGCGGGTAAAGAAATTGTTGCATTATTTGCGGGGCGGGTTAGGGCGGGTCATTAAAAAAAAATTTTTTTTTTTTAAATCCATGTATGTTGCGTGCAATTCCGCTGCCAGTCACAACAAAAACAAAGAAATAAAAGTGAA
>JAQMYK010000039.1:20253299-20269670 GCA_030014345.1 Clarias buthupogon | reverse complement strand
AGGGAAACACTTTCATCTAGTGGACATAGTGTAGTACTGCAGGGGTCAGGCCAAAACCATGTCTAGTCATACTTCTCTATGATTGTAACTACGTCACAATGTCTATTATTATCTAGCGGATAAATACTTTTGGAGGGCAGTAGGTGGTGGAATGAGTGCACAAAGCTACAACGTGTGCACCTCTTCCAATTGAATCTAGGGTCTCCATGGCGTCTGTCTCTACTGTCCCCAAAATGCAACAATTCCAGGCTTCAGAGTCACTGACCCTTAGGACAGACAAGCATATACACTATATGATCAAAAGGTATGCATATTTCTAAATAGCACACCCATATGGTGGCCTTACACAAACATCCCCAAACGTTTGTAGCATACAGTAGATCTGTCTTTGAATGTCATTGTAACTTTAAGATTTGCCTTCACATAAACTAAGAGGCCCAAACTTATTCCAACATGGCAAATATGGGAGTACTTTTTAGTGAAATTATCTTTACAATTGAATCAATACATGATCATAACAAAATCATTATTTTTAATTAAAATGTTAGGTATTTGTTATATATAACTAAGCTGTAATTAAAGTTTGGTACCTTTAATGGTGCAATATTTGTTATATTTTGTATTAGCATATCGATAAGATATGAACTCGGAAACACATAGGTGATGCTGAATATATTAACAACATAAGTATTCATAAAAAATATGAATAAAGGATACATAATAATGAAGAGGAAAAAGAAGAAGGAGAAATGTCAACGACAGAGATAAGCTCAGTTTTCAGTACAAGGATACATGATGTCACATACACTGTACAGAGAAAGATTAACCAACAGGCACATTTTCTTATGTTAGAATCTTTGCCAGTTTAAGGGAAAACACAAAATGCACAAAATCCTTATGTAGTTTCAGATGTGTGGTCTACAAGTGTAACAATAAAAAAAAGAAAAATAAATATAGATACATTATAAAAAAGGAGAATATCAGGAGGTAGCAAACACAATAACTAGCCTACCAGTGCAGTGATGCTAAATAACATTCAGCAACTACACTTGGGAAAGGTTTATCGTTTCTTCATTAATTTACAGTACAAAAGAAAGTACAAAATACTTCACTGCTATCACATGCACGGGAACAAAAATTCAACCATCACTGTGTGACTGATTAACTAAATGCAGAACTGAGGCTCAATACAGTGTCAATATTGATAGTGCTACTCAAAAAGTGCGACAAAATATGCTGGCATACAATTGTATGTACATTAACAACTTACGTAATCGAACAGTTCAGTATTTGGTGGGAAATACAACCACAAAATTAATGTAGATGTGAAGTATATTACATTTGTTCTATGATTAAGAAACAGCACTCTTTACAAAGCATTCTTAATTCCTGATCCCTTAAATTTCTCGCAAATAATATTTTTCAGATGACTGACCCAGTTGCTTCTCTCTTCGAGAAACAATAATGAAAAAGAGCTTCAAGTTTGTTAGCAAATGTTTAATGGTTATCCTGTTTAAGGATGTTTGTAAACCGAGGGGCTGTCCGTTAGATACATGCATAACTAGAAAAAAAAATTCCCTTATTGTTCTATAGTGGAACAATCATTCTGCAATACTTCACATTTTCCAGGCCATTTCATGTAATTCACAAAATGCAATAAAATAATGATACCATTTAAAATATAAACTTTTGGCACTTGTTCACATGAAAACATAAGAATAAGACAGTTTGTACACAAAATGTTTTGACATCTTTCACACAGTCATATGCATATACAATATTTAACAAGGGTATATTATGTACAATATTTAACAATTGTGACAAATTATTTTATATGCCACCCATCACTGCTTCTAACTACTGTAGTCCACAAAAGAGAACGGTTTTAGCAATGATGGTTTTAACAATCGCACTGTTGGGAGTAATGAGTTTTTTTTTTATACGAATTTGGGCAATTGTTCCTTAATTGAAATAAATGAATCCGTTTTCAGAAAAGAGCAGAATTTCTTTCTGCTGCTCCAACACAGTGGAACTTTGACCATATCCAAGTTAATATAAGAGGATATATTTGGGTATAAACCTTAGCCAGCTCCATAATCTGAGTGCAAATTTGATTTATTTTAGACTCCAGATAATTTACTTTAGATTGCAGAAAGTGCAACAGCTTACATTCTCACAGGTCTGTAATCATAATCGGTTTCCTTCCTGTAATGGCTGACATGGCTTCTCTCATGTTCTACAGTGTTCCTCGCACAATATGACAATTTTTGGTATCATTATGTTCTCTTCATTTTTCCTGTTCTTCTTCGGCACATTCTCTCTAGGACACTTCTAAATTGCACAGAACCCACACATCAAAAGTCCATGTTTACGACACCCTGATCAACAGGGCAGTTGTATAATTACAAGACAAAATACTATAACCATGACACCATAGAGCATTAAACTTGACTTTAGGGAATTTCTCTTTTGAACTTCTTTTTTTTACTGGCCCAGTTTTGTCCTTCTCAATGTGGCAGCTATTCAAAAGACATTAAGTTGGCTGGTATCTGAAAAATACAAGATAATATTTGTGATTTACGTATATTTCAGTGGACATATATTTAGCATTTTCTTTTATGTTTTTATTCTTTCCTCTTACCTTGCTATATAAAAAAAAACAGCTTTCAGAGTTTTAACATTACTTTCTACTGTTAGTATGGGCACAACGATGCCTTGTGTATTCTGTGTGGCCGCGAGGTGCATGTAAATGGTTAGAGCAGTGTGATCAGCAGAGAGAAGGTTTGGAGAATATGATATATGATATTATGATAAATATGATTTATGATATACCTTTACCACTGCATAGTGCCAAATATGCATGTCAAAACAGTCGACATGGATTGGTTCTACATTGCATGCCTCACTTTTTTTAAATGCGGCACACACGAGCTTCGACACATATTTGATAAGGGGCAAGTATATTTCCGCCCTTACATTTCAGATTCAGATTCTTATCGTAATGGCTGTGGTTTTTATTGGTTATAATTATGTGGATTTTCATTCAGTTATAGGTGATCGTAAAGATAAGTAGCATAATAATGTACTGTATGTGTTTGTGTGTGTGTGTGAGAGAGAGAGAGAATGTGAGTGAATGAGAGAGAGACAATGTGAGTGAGAGGATTTATTCAATTAAAGGTAGATAAAAAAGAAAAAAGCCAACCATTTACATAGTTGACTTAAACCATTATCTTATTTTAAAATAAGTGTCCCCATCAATTACAGGTTTAGCTCATAGTTTAATGTCCATCACTATGCATGCTTGACGTTACACTTCAATATACAGTAGTAGGTAAATTGGGTGGATCCCCCCCGCCTTTTTTTCTTTTTCTTTAACGTAGTCATGATTCAGAATTTACCTGTGGCCTTATGCAACGGCAGGCCTCAGCCAGGTGTTTATGCCAGATGATTGCAGAGAAGCGAGATCCAGTCTGGAACTTGTAAACATTCCCTAAACACACACACACTCGTAAATTAACAGAACATCAACAGCACTTGAGTGGATGTAAACATGTTAGAAATAAACACATTTAATAAACAAATAAACACATTTCAAACACTGCCATGTATTTTAGACCAAAACGTATTTTGAGGTTTAATGAGCATGAAAATAAGCAAATAGTCAAGTGCCTAATATCTCATTAAAAGTCATTAAATGTAATTAAATGTAATATCTTTAGGCTATTCCAAAAAGCCTAAAATAAAATGTAAAAGCCAGAGTACCTTTATCAGGGTCATTAAGCTGAAAAATGTTTGGTTGCTCAGGATCATCAGGGAGCACCACTATCCATCCGGTTAATGAGATCTTCTTACAAGGCCTCGATTTGTACTAGAAAAAACAAGCACCAAGAAACTTAAAACTGCCCAGCTACAGAAAACTGGGTGTGGGGTGTGTAAGGAGAACAGAAACCTATATACTGTATATTTATATACAATAACTTAAAGTAAACTTGTATATACAGTAAATGCATACTGTCACTAAAAGTTTTTCACTATTTTTTAAATGTTTATTATTATTATTATCATTATTATTATTATTGTTGTTGTTATTATACCTGAATTGCATAGTTGTATTACTTTACCTAAATCGCATCTATTATTTGAAATGAATGAATGGGCACACAAACTAATGACCATTTTTAACACAGTGTGCATGCATGCCATTTCAAAAGACAGATTAGAGTCAGATAAAAGTCACTTGTAATTATTAATGTGAATGTGAACCGTCATGACATGCAAATCTGATCTGGCCAGAAAATATGAATCTCATTGTGGATTGTAATGTGAACATAGTTTAAGGATCATGTGAAAGTGGTATATTCTGGAAGGAAGGACAGCAAGAATTAATAAGGGATTAGACTAAGATTGAGAGACTAAGCTCTGCAGTCATTAATTGTTAGTTTGTTAGTCATTAATTTCAGATTCATTTTAAACTACTATTTATAACCTGTAAAACACTGAGCGACCTTGCAGTGCAATAAATGAGGAAACTTTTATTTTTTTATGATTCATCACATTGGTCTCGATAAAAAAATAATAATGGTAGGCTCTTTGTTGGTACCTAGAATAATGAGGACTACAGCAGGGGCGGAGCTTTTTCTCATAAAGCCCTACAGTGGAGGAGCAGCCTGACAATTAGTTATCAGAAAACAGACAAAAAAAACAAAACAGATTTTCTCTTTTTTCTCCTCTTAGGTAAAGGCAAAAATAAGGAGCATCCATATTTGGCATGAACGTTTTGGTAAACTGGAATGTTTGGATGCTGTCTCTTTCACATAGCTTCACATAACATGTCCTTTTCTTCCTCTTTGGCCTTCCTCAAGTGTCTGCTATTTGTGTTTTCCAGCCTAATCATAGCCTCTTCCACTTGAGCGGATGCCTCTTTGGATTGCGAATTGAGACTTCCAGCTATAAAATGCAAACTCAACGCTTGAAATCAATGCCAGACATTTCAATTCCTTAATTTATAATGAAAGAACCAAGTAACATGTGGCAGTCAAACTGCTTATCTGCTATAAGTTGCCCAATTCTTTTTAGCATGTAAAAATGGAGGAACCTGGCTTCAACCGAATCATACTTAGGTTAAATCCCTTAATTTAAATTTCACGTTTCTACTTCAAACACGTATTAGTTGCTTAATTTAATATCCATTCTGGTGGTGTACAGAAGCGAAAAGAAGGTCTTGCCCTAATACTTATGGACCCAGCTGTATTTCAGTATGGACATATTTGTGTTTCAAACATGTGTTTCAGGATGTACATTGGACCAAAAAACAAACAAACAAACAAAAAAAACTACACATAATATAGAATTGACCACTTACATGTCTCCTTTCATTTGCTCTTAAAGCTTTAGAGCCAAAGTATATTAGAGTTGAGCCAGTAAGAACAATCCAGTATCGCTTCCAGGATGACAACTGGGACAAAAGAGAAAAGAAGAATAGAAGGTCAGTAACAAACAGTACTGAGACCTGGCAGATTTAAGAAGTATTTATCAATTAACATCTCTATAACTAAACTCCTACCAATAAATCACTCTCGGTTGTTTACTTAGAATCTTCTTTTTCGGCTGCTTCCATTAGGGGTCTAATTCTTTACACCTCATTGCAAGTGTACATTTCCAACACCCTTTTGGGTTTGGCCCTTTTAAATAAGTCTTCCTCATTTTATCACAGATAATTTCCTAGCAAATCCTTCCTTTTTTGGCCTTAAGTATCTGCTGGTTTATTTTCCAGCCTAATAGTAGCCTTTTCCACTTCATCTGATGCCGGTTGATGAACTGATGTTCATGCCTCTTCTCAACAATGTATCCCTCCACCTCTCTAGACTCATTTCAACCTGCTCCCTACTCTCTCTGTTGATCACACAATCATTTTGTTTTTTAGGTGGATTAAAAGTATTTGCCCACTGACTGGGGAAAACTTGCAACAGTGGTGAACGTTCCTAGGAGGGGCTGGCCTACAAAAATTACTCTAAGAGCACGACGACTTATCCAGGAGCTCATAAAATTTTTTTTTAAAAATAAATAAAAAACCACTGAACAACATCTAAAGAATTGCAGGTCTCACTTGCCTCAGTTAAAATCAATGTTCATGATTCAACAATAAGATAGAGACTGGGCAAAAATGGCATCCATGGGAGAGTTCCAAGGTGAAAGCCAATGGAGTGGCCTAGTCCAATTTCTAACTTAAATCCGATTGAGATGCTGTGTTATGACCCTAAACAGGCCATTTCTTCCTGAAAATGCTTCAACGTGGCTAATTTAAAACAATTCTGTAATGAAGAGTGGGCACTGCACTTCCACAGCGAGGTTAAAGACCCACTGCTAGTTATCACAAACGCTTAATTACAGTTGTTGCCGCCAAGTTGTTAGGTTTAGGGGCAATTACGTTTTCACTTGGGTCCATGCAGGTTTGGACAGCTTTTTCTAATGATAAGTGAAATAAGCATTTAAAAACTGCATTTTGCTTGGGTTATCTTTGTGCAATATTATAATCTGTTTGATAATATGTATCATTTAAGTGTGAAAGATTTGCAAAAAAAAATACATAAAATCACAAAAGTGCAAATAGCTTTCACAGCACTGCATAGTCAGTGTAGTTTTTATATTTGATTAAGGACATGTGATAATATACTCACTGTAGGTTTCTTGCCCTCTTTCATCACTGTCTTTCTCCGCAGAGGCCCTTCAATGGTGATACTGCTTAGTGAACTGCATTCATAACTGGACATAGCCCCTGGGACACTGAGCCAAAGAAACAACTATCTTAAATGCTTTTGATCTTTTTTGTACTACAAATATTGTACAAAGAGTACCATGAGGTTTTCTAATGGGTCTCTTATAAACATACATACAAATACTTGGCGAACTGTGACCTAGAAAATAGGAAGGATTTCAAAACCAAAGAAGTGTTTGAGCTTCAAGACATTGTTTTTCAGACTCTGGCTTTAAAAAGTAAAAATAACAAAATAATATGTACACTGCAGCAGCATTTTATGTAAAATACTTTTTAAATCAATTTTTATTTCTCAGTGAATACAGAGAATATAAAATAATTTGCCTCTTTCAAAAAGAAATGAAGGAAAAAACTCATGGAAACTGTCAAGCGCAACAGTGGAGGCGTGATGATTTGGACTAGTTTTTTTAGCCATAGGACCTGTGCACGTTGCAGTCATTGGGTCGAACATGTACTGTACTCTCTGTATACCAGAGTATTCTACAGGCAAATGTGACGCCATCTGTCCGACAGCTAAAGGTGGAAAATTGGCATTCTGTAACAGGACGATGATCTAAAGCACCTATCATCTCGGAGATCGCGAGTTCGATTCCTGGGTGATGCTGTAACCTCTCGCAGCCGGAGGCCTAGAGAGAGCTGATTGGCCTAGCTCTCTCAGATTTTTTCTCATGATGTTACGCCACCCCCACCCTCACGTGTTACACCACCCCCAACGGTGTGTGAGAAAGCAGTTTGAAAAGATGCAGTCGGCTGGTAGTAGTGACAGTGACAGGAGGAATTGGACATGACTAAAATTTGGGAGAAAATCGGGGAAAATCCAAACAAACAAAAAAATAAATAAATAAATAAATCAAGGTTTTGGAATGGCTTGGTCGAAGTCCAGACCTCGACCCAATGCATTTGTGACATTAAGAGAGCAGTGCATAATCGAATGCTCAAAAAGTCAATGAATTTAAGCAATTTTGAAAAAAAAAAAAAAAAAAGTGTGGACCAAAACGATGTGAGATTAGAGCAATTACAAAACTTAAAATATGCTCATGCGATTTGTGTACAAAAAGCCATGAGATGTACAGGCTGTGTGTGAAGCCGTTGCATTTGCTTTGTCTGGTTCTTTCTGTTATTTTTTGTAATTTTATAAAGCTCAGAGGACGACTGACAGACATGTGAACATACGATGCATATGTGTACTATAATAGGGAGCTGTCACCCACTACCAAAGTGAGACTAAAAAAGGTAGAGGAGGCTAATTATGCTGTAAACCTATTTTTTGAAGTGTTTATAATATTCCTAATGATTTTTATAATCTTTGTAAAAGAAATAAATAAATGAAAAAAATGTGACCGTGTGTGCACGCGACAGTAAAAGCACGTGTCATTAGAGAGATTCCTTAAAGATAAGGAAAAGGTTAAAGATCCAGTTTCCAAAGTCTCTCTCTGTCAGAGAGTAGATATCCCGTTAATGTGTGCGCGCACACGAGTATCATTAAAGAGGTTCCTTGTTAAAGAAGTTTCCCAACAGAGCAGTATATAATTATGTAAATGTACATAGTAATGTACAGCGGTAAAAAGAATTTAAAAAAGCTGCATCATAATTAACAGAATCAGTTCATCACAAGAAAAATTTAGTTATCTTTTGAAATCTTGAGTTTCATTATCAGTACAACCATGCAGCCACACAGCAAGAGGTTTACCTGTAAACATAGCTTCTGCTTCGAGGAGAATTACGGACTGGAACCCTCCAATTTGGGCCAAGAGTAGCGTACATACGACCTCTGAAAAAAAATTACACAATTTAATACAATAGACCACAGTGCAATCTAACCTTTATTTTATAATTTGTATTTTCTTACAGATGTTACTTGACTTTGAATCGATATCTGTAAACTCATGGTAATTAAAACAAGAACTGCAGTATATAATTTCTTTCTTTTTTTTCTGACACATTTTCAGAGTGACTTATTATTTCACACAACACTGAAGCACTTCACCTTTCAGCAGTAGATGACAACTCATCACTGAAGATGCTTTCTCTACTTCCTGCACAAGATCAGAAAAGAAGAATGAATACAGAAAATAATAATTTAAAAAATGTTCATCTGCTTATTTAACATTTAATTACAGAACAGCTGCAAATGCCATAGAATTCGCATAGAAAAGTGAATAAAAACAGCAAGAGATTAATGTTGTTCATTGAAATCACTCCTCTTTGCCTTATGTTGCCAAAAAAGAAAAAACATTTACATTTAGGCATTTGCCAGTTTCCGTCACTGGATAGATACTTATAGTGGGTTACTAGCTTACTAACTAAGTGCCATTAGTACAAAAAAAAGCCCCAATTTTGTCTCATGTAGATTTTAACATGTAATTAAGAAGTGACATTGTATAGCTTTTAAATGCTGCCATCTAGTGACAGCAAACCATAAAACATTTCTTCCGGTAATTCTGCTGAGGTATTTATTTTCTAATAATAGACCCAGCTATTAGAGAAGAAGAAGAAAATACATTTTAAATTAAATTCGGGGTAACGGTGTATGAAAATGTCTGTAATTACTAAATGGTTCATTTTTGTCAAATCCCTTGAAATTAAATTTAAAGTCTTGACCTCACTCACATCTTGAGTTTCATTTAAAATTCAATGTGGTGATGAACAGAGGTCAAATGCCAATAAAATTATCTTTGTACAAAAATCTATGGACCTGACTGTATAAATACCTGTAAGCAAATACTTATAAATATTTGTATTTAGACAAATCGCCTACAGAGTCACCAGATCCCAATCCAGTACAGGCACCTTTGGTACGTGGTGTAATGGGAGATTCCCATCGTGGATGTGCAGGAGAGCTCTGCAGCTGCATGAGCCTATTATGTACAGTAACTATGGACTAAAACCTCTAAAGAATTTCCAGCACCTCGTTGAATCTATGAGAGGAACAATTAATCCCAGTACTATCCAGGTGCACCTAATAAAGTGGCCTGTGAGTGTATATTAGATAATTCAGTTCTTTAAACCCTAATGACGTGAGTATCTCATCATTAGCCTCATGTTTTAAAACCACCATGCTATATTCCGTTGTCATTTGAAAGATGCTACTGTGTTTCAAATGATTGGACTGCATCAAGCAAAGAAAACAAGTAAGACTGCTGACATTATTGGACTTGTGTTAAGAACTGATTGACACATTATTGAAACTTCAAAGAATAGTGATGATCTAGGTAGCTGAAGAAATGTGGCTTGGAAAAAAAAATCATGTTTGACTGTGATTGGAGTTTACTTAAATGCATGGTAAAGTTGCATCATGAAAAAATGACAGTAGAAACCACAACCATGCTTGTATAGTGAGCTTCAATTCATCAGGTCAACTGTAGGCTTAACAACATGCTACAGTAGCTCAAGTTTCTTATCATCAATACAATATCTTGGCCAGAAAGTAATGCAGCTCTGAAAGGAACTTCATTGTGTGTTGTTAAAACATTCCCATAGCTAACAGACCCCAAAGCTAAAAGCAGTCCAACAAAATACAGTATTAGAGAGTTTGGCCAGGCAGCATCATTTTATAGGGAATACAAATCAATACTGTATTAGGCAGAATGAAACCAAGTCATCACTCCTCTTTGCCTTATGTTGTGATTATTGAATACATTTCACATATACAGTAAGAATAAGATGAAAAATTGGGGATTTTGACCTGCTCTTTGGAAGAAAATTGCTAGTTATTCATGAGCGAACATTTGAACATTAATTGCACAGAACTTTTCTCCTCACGCAAATAATATAGCAAGTCAGTACAAGAACTACTCAAGATCACACCTAATCAGCAAAATGACTAAATTGTATAAGGTCATGATTTCATGATTGTGTTGACATTCTTTTATATATTTGTATTATTTAACATAAAGTGGAACCTCGGATTACGAGTGACGTGGTTTGTTAGTGTTCCGCAAGATGAGCAAAGATTTTTAATAAATTTTGACTTGAAAAACGAACAAGTCTTGGTTTACGAGCACCGAGTATCATGTATCACACATGCGCTTCTTGTTTTGACGCCGAGCGTCACGTGATCACAACTGAGCCAACGGTTTTTCTCTCTCTTGCGCTGCGGAATTGTGGGTAATCGTTATGTGTGTGCGTGCATGTAATTTGACACTGTGCACCTTCACACACACACACTCGCCTTTACACCCCCATCTTTACAGTAGTAATTCTGTTAGTAAAGAAACAGTTTTTCCATTATTGTGTGTTGTGTGAAATTCAAATAAGAGAGGAGAAAGGTTTACTGTGTAATAGGAGAAGAGGGAGACTCCTCCTGTCCTCTTACTTTACATTCACACACATACGCACACACAACGCCTGCGTGCATAAACGGAAACACTTATCTGTCAGGATTTATTTTAACTTTTTAAGGTAAAGTGGAGATTAATTTGTTTTATTTTTACTTAATATTTTGTATTAATTATTTTTATGCATTTATTTTTTTGGGCTGTGGAACGAATAATTTGAGTTTCCATTATTTCTTATGGGAAAACTCGCTTTGATTTTTTGATTTGAGTGTTTTGGAATATGAATTATGCTCGTATTCCAAGGTTCCACTGTATTTATAAATTCTGTACTTTTAACATTTAATTGAAGGTTCCTCTGAGAATGTAATTATTTCTAATTGTAGTTGTTGATGTTATTTACGTCTGTTCAGTATTAAAGAAGGGCTTTGCGATGAAAAAAACTTTACTGTGCACATAATAATTGACCAGAGTAATTGAGTATATGCTGAACCTGCAAATTTTTCTTAGAATTTTCTTGGAGCAACTAATGTTAGCTGGCTAGCTCGCTCTGTGAGATGCGCATATACTAATCCTGCAGTGATCTGTTAACGCAAGGCCAGTGTTAGTGATGTAGCCAGCTAAAATTACAAGCTAGCTAAAGGACAGCATGAAGAACGAAACTGACATGCTGTGTGGCTTGCAATGAGTATATTTCAATCTGATGTGTTCTCTGGTCTGTGACTAGCTAAAGTTATCCTGTTTGCTCAATATCACTGGATCTTTGTGAATCCGATGATATTTAGAGATATAATCCATGCAGCCTAAAACACTAAAAAATATTCCGTCTGAAAGTATTTTCTTTTTTGACACAAGAAACACACTGAAAATGTAGCAATTTAGACTCTGGAACCAAAGGTGTGAAAAAAGATGTCTAGAAATAAAGACCTAATGAGATGCCGTTGGTGAACACAGAGTCATGCGTATGATTCCTGATGGGGCTGTGTGACTCTAAAAAACTGTCGTCCAGTAGATGACGAGCCTTTTCCTTCACAGAAAAAGTGGCACTCTTACTCTCTGCTACTCCAAACTGGCACATCATGCTAAACAAAGAGGGGAGAAAGAGAGACAGATGAAAAGGAGTCATTTTTCTTTCTGTAAACACTGATCACATGTTGGCAGAAACATGCTGATTTAAAGCAGAAAAAAATATCGGCAAACCAACTACTAAATAGCTTCCAAAAATGAACTTAGATATGTATTGTTTAAATAGGTTTAATACGATTACCTGATTTTTAAGACCAAAAATATTATCACAAACAAAGAATTTACAGAACCTGAAAATGTTTTTATATACAGTATGCCTGCAAGCTGTTAGTGAAGCTTTAAGAAGTAATACTGAGGATGTAACACACGAGTATTTGAACTTGTTGATCAGTTGTAATTACAATTTATTTAATACATTAACATTTTAAGCACCGTTACTAAATGTGTTTTTTTGATCACTAAGATTTTCTAAAAATGCAAAACATCTCCCAGTGACAAAGGTTGGACAAGGTTTGCACAAATATTGAATTCATCTCATGATAGCTTTAATTCTTATGCACACTACTCACTTATTTCCAAGGCTGTGGCTTTTTCTGTGCCGGGCTGGTGGTGGTGTAGGCAGATGGGCTACAACTGAGGTATCAGGACAGGTTGGTCTCCGGTTATACTTCACTGAGAATGCCTCTTCTGAAGGTCCTGGTGTGCAAGCAAACAGACAAACGTCAAACTTTTGATATTGTTAATATCACCAACCACACTATCTTTTTCCATAAAAATATCTGAATACATGAACAATGCACTGTTTTGTAGTTACAAGCATTTGGTTTGGAACCTGTGCCAAACATCTGGTCTCCCATAGTCCTAACTCGCTCATTTTTGGTCCCATCAGAAAAGTCATCATGTTGAACAACTAAGAAATGTCGACTACTTTAATCATATGTTGAAATCAAATCATATTGCTCAAGATAAGGCAATCTCTTCAGAACAGGCCTCCTAGAGTGTACGGACAGTGAATCAGCAACACACTAACTGAATTTCTCTCTACCCATCTCTTTCTCAGTTTTGGATAAGATTGGACTAACTGTTTGGGAGTTGAACTTGATGTAAAACCAATTTTCTTATAATAAAGTATTATTCTCACAGTAAAGATTTTTCCTAAAGTCTTCCAGAAGAAAAAGTATTGGAAAAATGGCAATCCTGACCCCTCAACTTAATAACCTTTTTAAGTAGTTATCAAGAATAAAGCCTCTTCTCTGAAACAACCAAGAACTGAAAGCTCTATTTCTAACGGTTGCTGAGATTTTAACCTCAGAAGCACTAGTGACCTTCCTGTTCAAGTAGCGATCACGTTACATTCAATGTGTGTGAGTTAGCCACACTGCCAGGGCCGTTACTAGGGGAACCGGGCTAAACAATGCCCCCTCCCCTCACATACACATTCACTGCACTCAGTCATATTAAGGCTTATATCTTGGGAACCGCATGTATTCGGAATGAGCCGGTTTCACTGGTTTGTCCAAGAAATGAGATGCACCGTTGCATGCATGTTGCTTCAAAATTTTCTCAGGAATTTATTCTAGTACATCATATGCTTATCCATTTTACCCTACTTATGGTAATTAGGAGAACGTTTTTTAAAAATGGAGGAATAGAAAGTCATGATGGCCATTAAAGAAAATCATTATAGAGAGGAAGGTAATAATAACTCTCTAACGACTCTCTCTCCCTCCTCCTGCGGTTATTTAATTTATTATTATTTACCAATACTCTATCTGAAATCTATTCATCCTTATTACTTTATTTTAAGTATCCTTCACCATATACATATCGTAGCAACCTTTGAACATAAGTGGCCAACTCTGAAAATTGCCCTAACTTACTTCTTTAACAGACTTTTGCACTTTTAATGCCAAACATGTGGTTATAAGCCTCATTCTTGGACATACACCTCATTTTCCTGTACAGAAAAGATCAATTTCTTTCCATGAGAGCCACATGTTCACAATTAAAAATGTTCTAACTAAAAATATCTTTATCTACTCCAGCATCTACTGCTGCAACATTAGAATTCAAGCACAGCCTGAGAAATAAAAACCTTTCTAATAAAACAATCTAACATCACAAACAATAAGCTAATTGTGAAAAATGTTGAATATCCACTTATGTAATTATCTAAAGCCTGCATATATTCCTTACAGTCATGTCTGGGGCCTTTTTCCACTGCACAATAAATCCAGAGTGATGCTTGTGGTATTGAAGTAAGCAGGCATTTGCAAACATCCCAGACTCCCCAAGTGTCTTTAATTTTCCCCTAACTGGAAATAGACTTTCCTTTCCAATTAGCGCATGGTCGTCAGCACTAGTTCTGACCGCAACCATCAGTGACTTCATAGTTAGAGGTTTTACAAAAGATGCCTAGGGCCAGAAAATGGATGCTACTGGCTTTAATGGGGAGTCGTGTTGTTGGAAAAATGGGAGAGGTTGTTATATCTGTTTGAACAATGGCTTGTAAGTAACAGCTTGTTATGCGATTAAGTGAAAACTAGTATGTGTGTGCTCAATGAAGATATGAGAAATAAATCATTATAATGATTGTGAAACAATATAAAAAGGTGTGTGCATGAATCCCAAGGCTCAATAAATTTTAAGACTGTAACAAACTTAAAAAAAAAAAAACATACATTTACAGGTTACATGTAATAACTGACAAGAAAACATCTCTTTTACCTGGATCTTATTGTGACACTCTACATTAGAGGCTATGCATAGACATAACAAGCCCAGGGACAAACCAGCCCAAAGCTCATCCTGTATGATGTAAGGGACACTGGCCACTAACAGGAAGAGGAAATATGGGCTTATGACAATCAGCTCAGTCAAACCAGGGACTTCGAAACCTGTCTACTTCTTTGGCCTGGTGAGCATTTGCTCAGAGAAGAACTGAGGAGGATTCTGCTGGAAAACAAAATTCTAGGAGCATTTAGGTCAATGATCTCTATTAAAGAAAATAATTCTTTCATACTCCTTCCAGAAACCATCTGCAAAACTCTTCAAGTCATGACGATTTCCAGACACTGTCTAATCCACAGAGGATGCCATCTTTACCCAGAGGGAGCTCTACTCCCATTACGTAAGACTATACATTCAGAATGCAAAATCTCCTTCCAGATGAATACTGAGTTCAAGGAAAATGACATTTAAAAAACAGTTCAGTACCTCCAATATCTTCCTTGGAAGATACGAGGCGAGGCGAACTGCTCCCAGGTTCAATCCTCAAAGACAACCTGCAAAGAATGAGTTTGAATAAAAATATGAAAAATATCACTGATGTAATTGATTTCTGGCTGAACAATTATTAAAAAACAGCAACTTTTCTAGTTAACTAAAATCCTACTTTGCTGCTACAACTGCTGTAACAAACTAATTGTTCTTACGGTGTACTCTATAATGTGTACCCTCTAATGATGGAAAAAAAAAAACGGAGACAAAGAGATGTGTTCAGTTCATGACAGACGCTGGGCAATTCCAGCATTATGAATGCGACAGTTGGACACCTCTGGTACAGTCGCATCAGAGCATAGACAAGCTTAGCATAAATGAATTAAATAGCATCTTTTAATGCAACCTCTACTGC
Source organism: Clarias buthupogon (assembly GCA_030014345.1). NCBI lineage: Eukaryota > Metazoa > Chordata > Actinopteri > Siluriformes > Clariidae > Clarias > Clarias buthupogon. The sequence continues at coordinate 20,253,961 of JAQMYK010000039.1, read as the reverse complement.
TGATAACAACAAACCCTCAAAATTCACATAATAATTTACATACTGAACATGTACAGCATTTCAAGTGTTATGAATGTGATATAAAACAGACAAACCTTTTAAAACAGATAAACAACTCTGTGAATTTAACAAATAACTGTATCTTATAAAAGCATTAAACTTGGACCTTGAAAGATACAGAATGAACAGAAAAAGTGTAGATTTGAAAACATTTGTCATTTTTGGAGATAATGATTTAAGAAAAAAAACTAGCGTTATGGACATGACATGTGTCTGAATCAATCCTCTACAAACTATATAAAGAACATACTGTACTTGAATAGTAAATTTTAATACCAACCATTTAAAATAATCATTATGAAAAAAAACCTCACTATAAAAATTTGAAATCAACAATTGCTGACTTTTTCTGTAACTTTTCTCTCTCACTCATTTACTCTCATCTTTGTCATGTTAAAAAAAAAAGTGTCTTTTTGGGCTTTTTGACATTCAGCATTGGACTTTACTGTTCAATTTATGAGTAAAAGTTTTTAGTGCGCGTGCATTGATGGTATCATACATTCTCTTGGGACGGGAGGGGCTTCTCACACACACACACACACACACACACAGCGTGAAACGCTTAAACGGAAACACTTATCTGTCGGGATTTCTTTTTACTT
>JAQMYK010000039.1:20219637-20231654 GCA_030014345.1 Clarias buthupogon | reverse complement strand
GTGACTGAATACAGCATAAGGGTTTTTAGCATGCACGTGTGTGTGTGTGTGTGTGTGTGTGTGTGTGTGTGTGTGTGCGCACGTGTGGATATTACGTGATGTACTATCTGAAACAGCCAATGAAAACCAATTTCCTTAACTTCTGACTTGCGTCATGTTGCAGATTTTGCTCAGAGTAAGCACATTTCTGCTATGTAAAGAGTATGAAAACGTTTGAGTACTGTAGATGAGGCTACAATTTGAACATGTGCCAAAAAAAATTTACAACAGTAAATCTGTGTCATATTAGCACCAGTATATTTCAGATATACTGGATTTGGCGTATTCTCGCAAAAAAAAAAAAAAAAAAGTGTTGTTTCGGGTCCATGAGATAATTTGCTGCTACCTACAGTAATTGCGCTTTTCATTCTATGTAGGGTCATGAGGGCTCTGAAGCTTATACCATGAAACTTGGGCCAGATATATGCAGCACATTGTCTGGCCCCAAAAAGTCACTGTTTCTGAACGCTTAAATTATTGGCCTGCATCAAATAAAGAAAACATTCAAATGAATTCAGCTAATATGATATGGTCTGCACAATGCATTATGACTACCAGGAAGGATTATGCTGAACTGTCTGAACTTTGCATGACTGTGATCAAAGGTCACTTAAATGTTTGGTGAAGTTGTACTGTAAAAATATTAACAGCAGAAATCAATGCTATGTTTAGTAGCCAAAGAAAGAGCATTTCCACATGCACAGTGCAACAAGACTTCAAAGGAGAACAAGAATCAGCTGTGGGGCCATTAAAAAAAAAAAAAAAAAAAAAAAAATAAAAAACCACAACAACAAACAAAAAAAAATAAAATAAGGCTATTCAGAAAAAAAGGCTAAAAAGTTTGCTAAGGAGCATAAAGATTGGACTTTGTAGCAATGCAAAAAGGTGTGGTCTGATGAGTCCAGGTTTACGTCCGATGGGCGTGTCAGGGTAAGAAGGGAATCACATAAAATAATGCATCCAGTTTATTAAGTTAGTAAGCAACATTATGTGGCAATTAAATAAAGTCAACTGACAACTTAAATTCAGCATGAATGACCAGGTTATCCCATCAATGGATATTTTTCCCCTGATGGTAAAGGCATATTCTAGGACTAAAATTGTAAAAAAAAAAAAAAAAAAAAGTCGTTCGGACATCATGAGGAATCATTTTCTGGTCACCAACTTGCATACCACAATCAAAGCTAAAAGCAGTTAAATGAAATACAAGTGTGTGCCGAGCAGCGTATGTGAGGCGCTTCAGTTAATGTCTACATCAAACATCAGAAAGGAGAAGAAACGTCATCTTAATGACTTGGACTGTAGTATGGCTGTTGGTGCCAGTGTGCATTTTCACATACAAGAGTCTCTATAGCTTGCACAACAAGTCAAACTTCCGCTAATTGACTTTAAGAGCAGACCACCATATCAGATTTCACTCCTGTCGGCAAAGAACAGGAATCTGATGCTTCTGTACGTGCAGGTTAACTGAAATCGGACAGTTGAAGGCCAGGCATATGGGCCCTATGCTTGATGTAGGGAATTCACTAAATTGTATCATACTTTAGGACGTTTATAAAGAATATATCAACTTGTTACTACATGTTTAACAATCTTTTGAAACTTAGAAAAAAGAAAGAGGTAAAATAGACAACAATACAATTGACTTTACAGAGGATGCATTATCCAGAACATGTGGCAAAACATTGGGATGTGTCGAAGGGTATTTGGGCCAGGTTTGATATCACTTAGAACATTAGGTGGCTTTGTTCCACCCCTACATTTACAGATCATTGTTGACAACTTACCATCCTATAACACCTACAACATAGAAAGAAAGAACACCAAAAAAATAACAAGCCACAGCACAACTGTACCTGCTTTCACAATACGTCACAGTAGTAATGTGACCATGACAATTAACATGTTGAAATCCCTGGAGAAATGTCCTCCAAGAGTTGCCAAGATAAACAGCATATGATGTGACATAACATGTTCCTGCATGTGCCTCTCGTAAATGGTGACTGTTATACAGCTCTTCAGGGGCTGACGTTTTGTGAGTTTGCAAAAAACTTCTAAGAGTGTATACACCCGTTTTTAGGGTCTCAACAGAGCATTCAAATAATGTCTGTATAGTCAGGATTCATCAAGTGAGATGACAGAAATGTAACAAAAATAGATAGATTAAATTGTCTTTGCTTCGTCCATCATCTATTCTTGCCAGACATGCATAATGATTTGGAGTCTCTCAACCACTCTACTGCAGGAGCATGAGGTACAGACACTCGGCTCATTAGTTGAGTTTCAAACTCATGTAGGCACACATTTCCATCTAGAGAGAATTTGGCGTCTTATTTTTTAACATTACACTGAGGATCGTTTTTCTGGCAATTATCTGCTGACAATTGGCTCACATTGCTTTTTCAGGCATACCTCCAGACCTTTAATGTTGATTAAGTCACATCATTCTGAAAATTATGAGTGAGTACTTAATTATGATTACTTTTACATGTTCTGCCTTCAGTTGAGTATACTCTTTAGCACACTCGGGGGATTTAAATGTAAACATCAGTGGTACAATCACTTTTCCATTCTCATCATCTGTTAGTGAATATGAACATGCTTAATTATGTGCATAAAGGACAATTCATCTATAGACTCTGTAGTCATATCTTGAGTTTCATGATTTTCACCTTTTTTCAAAGAGAAAATGGTTGGCTTAGTTTATTTGACCAAAAGTGGAAGGATTAAAAGATGGTTAAGCTGGATTACCTAAACAATTACACACCGAACTTCTGATTTTTACAATGCAAATATTTCCACCATAACAACATGACACACACAAATGAACATATATCTTTATACTCTAATAGCACATGTACAAACAATCCTACTCCTTTCTATTCCACAGTAACTACAGGCATGCAGGTGCAGAATGAATAGTTTTTTCATCTGAGGATCTCACACGCTCCAAATCATCATAACGAATGATGAGAACCGGCACAGTGGAAGAAACATGCTCTAGCTTAACTTGTGTGTACATGTCAAAGAAAGAGTGCAGTTCCTCACTGGTGACTCAATTATGCATTGTGTGTTGTCATGGCTACTGCTTTTGGTAAATAAGACATTAACATTTACTCTTGTTCACTCACTAGGTGCTTTTGTCCCATGTCTACTTCAAGTACAAAATATACCTATTGGGTGTGTACCCATTCAGGCAGGTAAAAGACTGTTTGTAGGTTTGTTCGGGAGAAAGATTGAAGATCTACTCGTTATAAAATAAGAGACAGTAACACCACAAAGAAGCCAGTAATACTCAACCACACATCTTAAATGATGTCATGGATTTTCCTTTGTTTTGTTTAGCTATAATCAGACTCTATTATTTGGCATTCCCTTAGTCACCACTAATTTGATCTGTGGAAAAAAAAAATACTGCAGCATGGATAATTACTTTATGACCCCAAACAAACTCTCAGAGAGACATTAGAATGTTGTAAATGGAGGCAGATTAGTAGAAATAATGACAGCAGTACTTAAAACAGGTGTCTTCTTTATGTTGTTATGAGCAATGATACTTCAGATTCATGACAGCATGACAAGAGCATGTCATTTTAAACACATTACGGACTATTGCATGCATATAAAAGACAACGTTGCATAACAGAACCCTTAATAAATAAAGTAAAATAGGAAAAAATGAAATGTATACAAATGAACCAAAATGTAATGAATTAAAATAACTATTACAGAAGAGACAACCTATTACCTTGTATTCTAACCTTTTCCAATACTGGAAAATATGAGGCATGTGCCTGCAGCCTTATGCATGATCAGGCAATCGCATGAGGTTCAGGGTTCAGGAAAAAGGATACTCTTCCTATGTGAGGTCAGTTTACGTGCTGAAAGGATTATGCCATGAAAATTTTCTGTAATGACAAGTTTTAGCAAGAAATCACCACCTTCCTAAATTCTTAACTGACAAAAGGCCTATTATCTCCTTTCTTTGGTGAGTGTTAAAAAAAAGAGTTTGTTATTAATTTACACTGCCTGGCCAAGAAAAAGTTGCTGTTTGGATGAGCCAATAAGCAAAGAGCCTGATTAGATAATTATTGCAGTGATTAATATGTTTCAGCTGCTAAAATTCTTTTAACCCTAACTGATGCTGTGATTAGCTTCTCATTTCTTAAACAACAATGTTGAAAGACAAATCCTGTGGATGTAAAAAAGATGTTACTGTGTTTCAGAAGAGACAAATTACTGGTCTGCATCAAGCAAACAACTAAGGATTTTGATGAAATTACTGGAACTGGATTAAAAACAGTCCAGCACATTCTTAAAACCTGGAAGGATAGTGCTGAACTGGCAGCTTGATGGAAGAAATGTGGTCGGGGGAAGAAAAAAAAAAATCATGAATGACTGTGAACACTTGGTGAAGGTGCATTGTATAAAGGGAAAAAAGGACAGTAGAAATCCTAGCTTTGTTTAATAGTAAAAATAAGAACATCCCTCCAACACATGCACACAGAAGATTGGAACTAAAAACCTGTGTGGCCATAAGAAAAAACACTTGTTAATGAGGGTAACAGAAGAAAGGCTTCTCTGATGAACCCAGATTGACCTTATTTCAGGCCAGTGGGTGCGTGAGGACAAGAAGGGAAGTGCATGAAGCGAGGCATCCATCATTTACACAGTACAAACCCCTGGAGGCAGTTATGATCTGACAATTAAATGAAGTCAGCTGACCATGTGACTGTACTGAATGACCAGGTTTTCCCTACAATGGATTTTTTTCTCCTGATAGAACTGGTAATTTTCAGAAAGACAATAACAAGATTGATTGGACTTAAATTCTGAAAAACTTGTTTTTCCATCATTTTCAAGCAGGAAAATTATTATTTTTGATTTTTTTTTGTCAATGTCTCAAAAACATGGAACAAATACAGCTAAATAAAAATGTAAAAGACCCAAAGGCCCTGCAATCTTCTATGATTAGACAAACAGTAGAATGTTATTTTGAACTGCAACAAATTAAATGTCCTTTTGTTCGGCTTCTGTTAAAGAAATGCCAAAAGGTACATACACTATATGACCAAAATTTTGTAGACACCTGACCACCACAACAATGTTATTATTATTATTATTATTATTATTATTATTATTACTGTTGAAAAAAAAACATATCTAGTTTTTGTTTTTTTCAGTTAGAATAAACTGCTCTCTTCTAAGAAGACTTTCCATTAGACCTTAGAACATGGCTGTGGGGGTTTGTACATTCAGCAACAAGAGCATTGTTGAGGCCACCCACTAATGTTGAATGGGAAGGCCTGAGGCACAGTCCGCATTCCAATTCCTTCCAAATGTGTTCAGTGGTGTGGAGGTCTGGGCTCTGTGTAGGCCACTCAAGTTCTTTGACTTCAAATTTGACAAACCATGTCTACATTGGTGGTTTATTGGTTAAGGCTCGGGTTACTGATCAGTTGGTCAAGCTGCTACTGTTGGGAATTTGAATAAGGCCCTTAACCCTGAACTGTTCCATGTATGCTGCATAGTGACTGACTTCATAATCAGCAGGGATATTTAAAAAAAAAAAAAACATACAATTTCACTGTGCTGTAAAGGTTATAAGTGATAAAGCCTTATTCTTCATGGACTTCACTGTGAACACAGGGGACTGGTCATGCTAGAACATGTTAGGAGCTCTAAATTACAGTGAAGGGAAACTGTTTCATACAAAAACATGCTATAATACTATGTTCCAATTTTGGAAGATCCTTATGCATGTTAAGCAGTCATGCGTTCACAATCCAGTGTTTGAGCGATGGGAGTTCATTTTATTTTAAATGCATATAATAATGAGACCACGAAATTTGCCACAGATCAGTTCTATATTTAGAAAATGCTGGCATCATCAGTAGCGGCCCTCAACAGTTTTTCGGTTAGCAATGGAAACATAAGTAAACTACAGTGCAGACAAGTGTTTCATAATTATGGGATTTGGCAGATGTGCTTATCCAAAGTCTCCATCAATAAACACATTCTTAGACTGGTTCATTAGGTCAGGGACTAAGAGTACTAAAACACACAACACAAGAATATCCTTTTTTTATAAGTTCCTATTGATTGATTATAGATCATTTTGTTCAGTTCATTCTAGCTAAAGAATCTACATTACCGCCTGGTGCCTGGCATCACTGTCCAGGACACTTACACATGGATAACTTCCTACATAAATCAACCAATTATGACTCATGTGATCCTGTGGGAAGTTAACAATAAGGTTAGCAACTAAGTTATAATCTTAGTTCTTGTATATTTGGGCTTGCTGGGCCTTTTGGGAATCTTAGGCTCTTATGATGTGAATAAGTGTGAGATCAAATAAAAAAATCTCAATATAAAAATATATTTATAATTATACAAAAAAAAAAAATTAGTACATCTTATCGATGACTACTGACCTAAGCTTTATATTCAAAATGTGGCTAACAAAATTAGTGCAAAATAACTTCACAAGCAGACATGCATACTGTAGCTGTCCTACTGTACACATCTTTGTAAAGCGCCCCAGTACATACTTTCCACACAGCACTTTACTACTTCTTTATGGCAAGTCAAATCAGGAAAAAGCATATCATTTCCCCCCCCCCCAAGTACCTCGGGATCACAGACATTTTCCTTATCCATGTGTCCAAAGTGCTTTAGTACATATCTACCACAAAAAGGTAGTTCTTTATAACCACATCAGGAGGTAACATGAAATGATCTTTAAATGCTTCTAAAGCATGGTTATGCTTTATACCCCCATCGACACTGTAACAATATCAAAGAGTCAATTTGTCTAACCAATAAAACATTGAACGACAAAGGAAAAGCAGTTGGCTTGTTCATTTCCAGATTGATTGCACCTCATCTACTCCATTCATCAATGGCTACAGCATATTACATATTTGGATGGTGGTACCATTCAGTTGCATTACTGGGTTTGCTGGGAACGCCTCAGCGCCAGTGTTGGTTTGTGAAATATTCCATCAACACATTCAACACATTAAACTAAATTGGTCTTGTGGTCAGAAACTGACACCAATTCTAAACTGCTTTATTATTTAATTTCCGTTTATTAGGCATACACATTTTAATCATTCATAAGTTGCAATGGTAAAGTGCATGTAAATTCTCTAATCAGATTCTCAAAACTGAATGTATTTAAGTTAAAAGATTTTTAGGTACTTGTAAAGCGGCTTGCTTTTTCCATTAAGCTTGTCAGCCTGGGGAACATCTAATGAAGTATGGTCTCTTTATGGGTGGGAGGAGGGGTGCTGGCATTTGGGGCTGCGTGCAAATACCCTAACTTACTGCATGTTTCGGGGAATTAAGGATTTTAACAGCACCAGCATAGCTTTTGCAGGATTTATGAGCTCTGCTACTATCAAGTCTTTATTAATGCTAAAGACATTTAGTATTTTGTAGAGGATATTGGCTTTATATACAGCAATAGCACTCATTATGTTGGCAAACTGTATGAAACGTAAAGAACCACCAAACCACTGAGGTTGAATTGAATTTTAATTGTAAAATGTCTTCCAGCTAACACAGACTAATAATAGAATCACAATTGTCCCTCCAAAATAATTTTGCCTCTAATTACAAAGCTGTTCTCATTGTCTTCTCTACCAACTCTTATCTAGTCACTGAGACTTTGGAGGGCATGAGTTTTTAATATTTCTTTAGCACTTACATCTGACAGGCAACAGTACAGGAATAACCACATCAAGAGTAGAGGTGAAGGGTTGGGTGTGCATGTGTGAGTGATTGTGGGGTGTGTGTGTGTGTGTGTGTGTGTGTGTGTGCGCGTGAGAGAGAGAGAGAGAGACAGAGACACTAGATGGGTGGGGGATTTGTATCCTGCTTGTAGATGCTGCTGTGCCAAGAGGCGGGGACATAGGCAGAGGGGTGGTACTATCAAACCTTACTGTTTGTTGAGACATTGTACCAGAACAGTTTTCCATTTCAGAAAAAAAGAGAAACTTAAACAGAGCTCACGTGCACTAGTATGACAGAGGTGATGTATTCATCTCAGAGAAAGTGACCGGACACACACTCCCTCTCTTACCCCCACATGCTGGTCGATCCTGGGGGATTCTCATGTCTCCTCAAAGCATTGAGGAACTTCAAGCAGCTGCTCCTTCTCGCTACGGTAAACCTGGAGAACATCTAAAGCAACGTCTTTTCCTCTTACGTTCTTTTTGGAAGGCATCCTCTTTTCCCTGACAGTACAGGGTTCCTCCGGGATCTCACATTAGAGGATCTATTTCCAAAACAAGGACTTCTGGTTCAGCTCACATGTTCTTGTAACCAAGATTTCTGGATCTAAGTCAAAGGCTGCTGGGTCATATTTTCATTTTCAGTGCACAGGACTTTGCACATCCCACATGTAATTCGTCTCATCTAATCAACTTTAAAGTCTTCAAGAGGATTGTAGAGTGTTTGGGACTGTCACAGTGTTAACAACTCCAAACAGACAAAGCTGATCAATTGGAGGCTTGGGAGCAGAGACCTGTCATCACTAACATTTGGGACACATACCAGCAAACAGCAGGAGATTTACACAGCGAGAGGAGACAGAGGGAGAGTGGGAGAGGAGAGAGGGTGAGGGGAATCCTAGCGCTATCACAAGCTCTAATGACTAACAGAGAGACTTTGTAAATCATCCTCAATACATCTACTGGACACTGAAGTACTGCTGCTAAAGAAGGTGAAATTATCTGGTAAGATTACCACTTTGTTCTCTGAAAATGCCAATCGGTCACAAGTCACAAACATAATTGCATCTCGCTTTAAACAACCTGCTTGTATTTTCTAATTGCATGGTGTTTACCTAAAGTAAAAGTCAAGAAGTATGAAACCAAGAGGTTGTGTTTGGATTTTGTGGTTTGAGTGATTCTGTAATTAATATTATTAATTTTTAGGCTTTGCCTTCCGATAAGTAGCTATTTGGAACTGAAATTCAGTGAGATACACAGGACAATTATACACTGGGATGTAAAAAACAACAACAACAAAAAAAAAACTTCAGGTTATCTCGTCTGTGTTCAAAGGAAAATCAATGGTGAGTCACAGACACGAGGATTACAGGTTCTGTGTAATGTGTGATCCGTATAGATACACACCTTTTCATTACAATACGTATACATATGTGCATAAATAATACTTTGCTCATATCGAGACCTTTTTTCTTGACGAACAGCCAAATATTTTCCCGCAAGGTCAAAATGATTAGCAGGAATCCACCACCACCACCACTAACTCCACCACACACATAACATTTTACATACATGAACAAAATAGCCAGAGCCAAGCAGTAGTGTCAACAGTGCCCTCCAGTGTATGCTGTGTCTTCAACAGCATCATCTACTGTCAACTTTAGATTTAATAGAATAGAAACCAATAGTAAAAGTGAAGGCAAAAGCACAATTAAACACTGATATTCACCTAACATAAAAAAAAAAAAAAAAAAAGATTTAAGGATTAGACTCTTGGCCTCATAACAGCATAATTACTCTAAACACAGACCAAGTAGATTAAAGTGGTCTTTGAAAAAGAAACTGAGAAAGGAGATCTTTGTAGTTTAAAACAGAACAAGATGAAGGTGCTGCTAGAGACCATTTCATCCCTCAGGAAGTTCTGTCCAGCTGCAGTTTGGAGACACAAGGGTGGGGGTGGGACGAGAGTACTGAGTTAAGATTTGAACACTTTGCCAGACTTCTATCTGGCTAAGGGGGTTTTAAGATCATCGCAATGGCTTATCAAAAAAACAGCATCCTTTGACTTGAATAAGTGTCTGTGCAGAGGTACACAGTTGGTGATATACTGTATGCAGCTGGTATAGTCACATACATCTCACAATTTATGGATGCATTATTAAAATAAATAAATAAATAAATAAACAATTGTCTCTTAACCGCAGGTATAAGATCAAGCAGAATTCATGCTATGAATTATTTTGTCCCTTTCAGGAAACCGACACAGGTTTAATGACATTCTTGTAAGGCTGATTAGTGCCTGGAGTTTGTCAGATATTAACAGTGAACCTAGAGCAAATGTGTGTGAATGGAATTCACACACATTTTTGAGCTTTCCCACTTGATCCTGAGCCGGTGCAAGATCATAAAAATCGAAACGCCTTCATTAGGAAGGTCAGTAGTTTTATTAATTTTTTTACTTTAAGTTACACAAAAATTATGTGTAATTTACTAGACTCCATACAGTCGTTGGTCTGTGCTTCTTTGTAATAAATCATAGAATCCCCAAAAATGTAATACCTTGTTTAGTGTTGACGTGGACAGCTTTGAGCGGTCACTACTGTAGCGCTTGTAAAAAGCTCTCAGACAGCGGATGGAACAAACCTGCTAAAATGGCAAAATCCAACCCTGTACACTGAACTACTAGGTAGGATGTTTATTATGGAAGTGACGGCAGGTTCATACCTTCTGTAGTCACAAAAAAAAAAAAATTTATCTGGTGTACACAAAAGTATCTGGCAACACATCAAATCTTGCACACTAACCTAATACAGAGTGCTCTAACTGATGCACTGGTGCACTGAGTATGATGTTTATTATAGACATGCACAGCTGATATACATCAATGTTACCAGGTGAGAAATCATAGCAGCTCTTGACAAGTCTCGACAATTTATTTCAAATTATTATGTGTAGTAAGTACTCTTTGCACAACTCCAGAGTGATTTTTTTCCATTCAAATGTTTCACTGTGGTTAAGAGTCTCATCAATGTACTGTGTCTCTTTTCTAGGTGTTCTGCAAATGTCATTCAGGTTTACACCCTCATTTATGAGAAATTTCATTACCAGTCCCGGTTTGACTTGAACGCAACTCATATAATACGGCATTTCTTCTTTTGCAAATTTTGGCTGTGTGAAATGCGTGAGCCTTTTCTGTCAGAAATAGTAGGAACTTTGCCATTTTTCGACAACCTGCTCAGCTGTTGATTCCTTGTCTCAACTGTTTTCATCAGGAATTTTAGACTGCAGTGTCACAGGAGGATCTGGATGATCTTTTCTTTGGAGCATTATATCGATAGTCAAGTTTGTTGGTAATTTAAGGCATGTTGGTGATTTAAGGCAAAATTTCAATTCGGGACAATTAGGCAGGTTCTGAATGTGGGAAAGCCCCCTAATAGTATGAGGTCACCGAGTCAGAAGCTTGAGTCTCTTCAGCTCAGCTGCAACATGTTTGTGTGGGAAGGGAGGGGATCTCAGTTTGCACTAATGAGCAAGGAAAGCATTTATGGAATGCCATGCTCAGGTTAAAATGAGAGGAGGCAAAGTGAGAAAGAAGGAAGAGAGAGAGAGAGAGAGAGAGAGAGAGAGAGAGAGAGAGAGAGAGAGAGAGAAAAAACTAGTAGTTATACCCACTCAACATCTAATTACTGACTGGAACACAGCTGCACAGGTACCTTAGGCTGAACTAATGGAATTTTCTTCCGTTCTCTGGTGGTTCTGTAGACATTCCTTAGACCAGGTTTAAAAATTTAGACTGAAAGTTTTAGTTTCACAAAAAAAGTACTTTCCTAAACTTTTAAAGAGTTAAAACAAACTTTCCACAAAATTTCTACAAAGCCTGATTAAGATATTTGCAGGTAGTCTGTTATTGAGAGAGAGAGAGAGAGAGAGAGAGAGAGAGAGAGAGAGAGAGAGAGAGACTGCTTGTACAAGTAGGAGAAGGGGTAGATATGATACAATTATTTGTTAACGAAATCTTTTCTATTATTGCCTTTAGAGAATCACATTTGCCATAGAATCCTCTGGATTTCCACTATTTGGAAGACAAATAGCTCAATCGCTGTGTGAAGACACACAAAAACTCTGTTTCTACAGTTGCGTGTGTCCACACAACTTATAAAGGGTTCCACACACACACACACACACACACACACACACACACACACACACACACACACACACACACACACACACACACAC
>JAQMYK010000039.1:20203759-20214894 GCA_030014345.1 Clarias buthupogon | reverse complement strand
TGTGTGTGTGTGTGTGTGTGTGTGTGTGTGTGTGTGTGTGTGTGTGTGTGTTAACTCTGCAATGATGTAACCTTAGTATTTCTCAGAAAAACCTGAAAGAGAAACAAAGTAAAAATAAAATAAATAATAATAATAATAATAATTAATTAATTAATAAATAATACATAAATAGATCTGTGGTTTTATACCATGTCTCAGGGTACATGGTATAAAACCATGGGGGGGGGGTGGCAAAGAGTAAAAAAAATTGCTCTTGCAATGAGGTGACAAGTAAAGAAAAAGCTGTCTTAAAATTCAGCTACTTTTCTTTGGCACGATTCCCTCTGACTTCCTCATTAGGGATGTAAATATAAATGTACTATATACAAACGTCTTAAACATGATTTGTGGCAATGTCTATGCTAAAAAATAAAACTGTATTAATGTGATAACTTGATGTGAGAGTAAGAGACACGCAGGACAATTGTTGAAAAAAAATGGGAAAACTTACTTTAAAGTGAATTAAAGAATATTTAATAAAACCAGTAAGTAAGTCATAGCAATTCCTAGTGAAAGAATTCTTAGGTCAAACCTTAATTTATGTTAACTGACTAAAATGTATAAAGAAGACTAAAATACTAAAATACAGACTATGAAAAAAAAAAAAGGAATAAATGTATACAGTGAGGATCTAGTAAAAGCCACTAGCTATGGAACAAGTATGACATCTTATTCCCTAAAAGCATATTTTTGGAAAATGTCTGTGTTGTGGCAACCAGTCCACCCTGTAAAATCCTCCACAACCAATTAAACAGGGGGAGAATTCCGGGAGAAACTTAAAAAAAAAAATGCTGACACACAGGTTTGTAAGAAACTCTAGCAGGCTCCTGGATAATAAGCCAACAAACCTAACAGTCTGCTTACATTTGTTTTTATGAATACTAATAGGCAAGGACAAGTAAACTGAGCTAATGCTGAACTGAGCATAAAAACTTCTTCCACACCTCAGAGTCCATTTCCTACTTTGCTAGTTTGGAAACATTCATATTCATCACTGATCTTTAGCTTAAGAGACAGCAACTTTAATCAGAATGATGATTAATAAGCTCAGTAATGGCTATTCAAGTAATCTAAGGGTAATACCATGAAGGAATACATATTTATTATATTAATTTGACGTATGTTGAGCATAAAATATAAAAGAACACTGGTTGGCATTACACAAAAACACATTTTAATGGTACAAAATGGGTCATTATGGTCAAAGGCCTGTTCGAATGATGTTTGCTAAAGCTACAGTATATGTTTAGTTCTTCAGCAAGGTTGGACCCAAAATATTTGTACACTTACTTTTATTAGGTATTTATAAGGTTATTTGGACTTAAACCTGATAGAGAGATGGACAAAAGTATATAAAAAAAAATCATACTCAAACATTTTTATTTTTGTCTGTACTTGCCCATGATGCAAATTTAGATCGTTCTGTTGAACAAACCTGAACAAACTATTAGGCACACAAGGAAGGTTAAAAGGTTGAATAAAAGAAATCTGTTAATTTCCTCTTATAATCATTATTTATATGAATAAATATCACATGACTTTTTTGTCTAGTCTCAATCTGTACACCACATGGAAATATTTTGACATTCTTCCCTAAAAGAAAAAATCAAGAGACAATAGTCGACCTTCTATTTGTATACTATCTGTATTTGTATCTGTTTAGAACATTTGGTCTATTATTATTTCAAAGGGTATGCATGTTAAAATTGAGTTAACACACCAAACCTAATTTACAATCTGTCAAATTAGAAGAGAATTCTAAAAGCTTATGGTTACAGTTATAACTATGATGATGTGTCACAGAAAAGGAAATGTGTGCTAGTCCCGCAAAACTGGCTAATACAACTCCACTGATTCAAAAAGCAAAAATATATTTTTTCTTAAGAGGCAATTCTGACAGCATGGATGGAATATTATTTAATTAACAAAAAAAAAAAGAAACTTGGATCATAGACGCATCTACATAAATCCATTATACTTCACTAGGGAGCTTTTCTCAAAAAGGAAGTGCATTAATCAAGTCGCAACTGTTGCACTGTATTAGATTCAGACTGCTCTTCAACTTTTATGCTGTGCTTGGCCTATGAAATGAAGATATTTTCCAAGGACAGAAATGACAGCCAAAATCAATGATGGTGTCGTGTTGAGAGCTTTACCAGCTAAAGAGAAAAGAAAACAAAGGCATGAGCCACAGTAGATAACTGTGGGCAGCCCACTAAAATAGAATAACCCGTCTCACACCATAGACATCCCAAAACTACAAACTGAGCCAAGGGAATCCCACTAGAAAAAGTTAAGAGATTTCCTCAAAAGAGTAGAACACTGTTGGAGAGACTTTATGATCTATGCGACATGGATAAAGCACTACAAAGTGCTTCACATCTGTCTTGTAAGTCAGGTGCACATCATTTATTTATCTTTAGTCATTTAGCTTCTTTTGCCATAGGCCCCTGGAAAGACTGTCTGCAGGCACTGGAAGATGGTCATACCAACAGCGGCATGTACCTAGTGAAGCCTGAGAATACCAACAAGCTCATGCAGGTGTGGTGTGACCAAAAACAGGACCCTGGAGGCTGGACAGTCATCCAGAGACGCATGGATGGCTCTGTGAACTTTTTTAGGAACTGGGAGACTTACAAGGTGAGAGAAAATATGGCTACATCTTATTAGTATTGTATAGAAGGCAACATATTTAGGTAAGCACCACTGCATTATGGATCATTCTAAATAATCACATGCTTTCATAGTGGTAGCAATGCAAAACCCAAAGCTTTCACTTACTTTGAGCTGAATACCAGTGAAGTAAGTAATTAAAGTAAGTCAAATATTCTTTGATTAGCGATAACTACTTTCTGATGTTATGACTTCCTTAGTCAACCTATTATGAGCAACAATTTCTGACTACAATAATCTGGACCAGAGGGTATTCAGCATCATGCCTTTAAAATCAATTCACAGCGAATGAAGAACATATGCTAATCAGAAATCGCCATACTCTAAATGGCAAGCCATTACTTAATTATGCCCTAAATATCTAATGGTATTATTACAGAGAAGAAACTACAAATCCATATAAAACATATACTTAAATAGTCTTGAACAAGAGGCCCAAGCCTTGCAACAGTGGTAAATTTATAGTAAACCTCACACACAAAGAATATTACGGATTTTTATCCATTTTATCCATTCCAGAATTAACGATGGACAACTGACAAATTAGGTCTGTAAGACATGCTTGATCATGGTGGAAACACAAAATACAAGCGTGCAAGGGGAGACGGATTTTTATAATGATGAAAAGCATATGCTGAATGATAAAAAACATGTGTGTGAAATGGAACAGGAGAGGCTGAATCTCTAGAACCACACTATACACATCCAAACAGACCTAAAAAATGATTTCCTACACTTCGTGTTTTTTTTTTTTGGTTGTTATTTACAAATAATACAAGAAAACAATATATGTGTGTATTAAGATATTCTAATTCGCATATCATATATTTGGGAGTATCTGTGTTTCTGTAGTGCATGAGAATGGAAAGTGTGCACTATATCACAAATTGTGAGACTAATGCCTCATTAACATTCTCACAGCAAGGCTTTGGGAATATAGATGGAGAATACTGGCTTGGGCTGGAGAACATTTACTGGTTGACGAATCAGGCTACCTACAAGCTTCTAGTGACCCTGGAGGACTGGGCTGGGCGAAAAACGTTTGCTGAATATGCCAGCTTTAGGTTGGAACCTGAGGCTGACTTCTACAAACTACGGGTGGGACGTTATCATGGCAATGCTGGAGATTCTCTCACCTGGCACAATGGCAAGCAGTTCACCACGCTGGACAGAGATCATGATGCATACACAGGTGGGAACTAAAGTTTATTTATATTCTTTATTGTAAGGTTTTGGAATAGTATGTAAACTTTTTCCCATGCCTCTATGCCCCTAAACAAAGAAGCCCCTTTTTTGTGCCTTTACCAAAAAGCTTAAATATGCTCTCTTTGCTGATAATATACAAAAAGCTTCAGATGTAGAGCTAAGCGTAGAGTAATTTATGTTAAAACTTAATTTGTAAACTCTTCTAAAACCTTTCAATATGTAATATATTATATCACAATGAAAGTCTTTACAGATATATGCATTTACACACTGCCTTAAACAAGCAGATACTGAACATCGTCCTTTAAAAAGATTAAAATGTTTTAGCAACAATTCTTTTAACCCTAACTGATGTGTATCTCCCCATTCTTTAACTACTATTATACTATTATATTATTACTATATACAGAAGAACTGTCCAACACATTATTAAAACCTGGAAGTAAAGTGGTGAACTGCCATCTTTACAGGAGAAACATGTTAGCAAAAAAAATCTAACATGTTGCTTTCAATACGATGAAAACTCACAAGATTTTGACTTTGGAAATGGAATGGAAAGGGCATGTAGATTGATAAGTTCTGATGGACCCAATTGCAGTGTGATGGGCTTGTGAGGGTAAGAAGCAATAGACCCATCTTGCATAGTGCCCACTGTACAAGCATCTGGGTTGGCTTCAGTTTGTCAAGCCTCAGTCAGCTGACAACCCAAATGTACTGAATGACCAGGTTATCCAATCAGTGTATTTTTTCTTCCCTTAGGGCACAGGCACATTCCAGGATGACAATGCCAAAATTCATTGGGCTCAAATTGTGAAAGTGGGGCTCTGGAAGCATGAGGGATTATTTTCACGCATTCTTTTTCAAAGGATTGGCCACTACAGAGTCCTGACCTTAACCCTCTTTGAAAGTCATTGGGATGCGCTAGAGAAGTCTTTACTGAGTGGCCCATTTTACCTGTCATCAACACCAGATCTCAGGGAAATGAATGCAAACGAAATGTGCCATTAAATTATATATGGCTGTTGAAACAATCTAAAGGCTGTTACACACACATAAGAGAGAATATCATGTTAATAAGCACTGAAGGGGCTTTTCATGAGTTTTTGCAAATTTAAAAATAGTAAGCGACTAGTGTGCAAAGCAACATTCTACAATATTTTTTTCATAATTCATATAATCATTTCTTAAAAAGGAAACAAAAAACATCTATGTATCTAAATATATATTGCTTATGCTTGTTTTTTCTCAGGTAATTGTGCGCATTACCAAAAGGGAGGCTGGTGGTATAATTCCTGCGCTCACTCCAACCTGAATGGAGTGTGGTATCGAGGTGGGCACTACCGCAGTCGCTACCAGGATGGAGTGTACTGGGCTGAATTCAGAGGGGGAGCCTACTCACTAAAGAAAGTGGTGATGATGATCCGACCCAACCCCAACACTTTTCACTGAACAGCATACAAATCAGAAGAAAAGACTGAACACTATCCCTATAGATCCACACTCGTAGTATATAGTCTAAACATAAGAAGAGTCTAAAATGGTTAGATTTGTGGTAAAAGGCAACTTTGCGGTAAGAAAGGAGAATGGACAAAGGAATTTCCCCAAAATTCTCGTCATCAAGGAAAAACCTATGGCCACTTCCACTTGTCAAAAAAAATCCACTTTGTGGTCATTTTGAAAAATTATTTCCAATATAATTTCGCTTTGTTCATCAAAAGAACAAAAACACAGTTTGTCTTCATGTATAATTAACCTTCTGTTAATATGGAAGAGATGAAATAAATTTTTTAGTGGTAGTACAGCAAGAAACAAGTGCTTTCAAAGTAGTATTATATGTGACATAAGACACAAGATGCGCAATCTGATGGCAGACAAGTTATACTCTCTATCTTTTTGTAAAGCAAAAAAGAAAACAATCCTGGTAAAATAATTAGTTGACTATTTATTTTAATAACTACAAATAACTGACCAATTTCTTACACATGTATATACGAGTCAAGATTTATCCACACTCTAGCTGTAAAATTTATTGTAATTAACTTTATCTAAAAAATTATGCATTTTTTTCTAAATCAGGTTTTTGTATTCCCTTATTAAAAATGTTTAAGGCAGAGCTGCGAGCCATGAATGCACCGCAGTCTTCACTTCACTAGAAGTAAATCTTTTAGTGGGGCTGCTTTCAGGGGACTAAACCGGATGAAAATTTTTTGCTGATTGTGAAGACATGCATTGTCATTCAAGATCATAACGTGCTTGGATTGCATTCCTATGCGTTTAAATCTGAAGTTTAGGCTATAGCTCTTCAACGAGCCCTGGAACGAGCACTGTTGATTGTTGAACCTTTTTCGTGATAATGCAGTACCAGAAACAAACTGGGCTAGAGGGGCATAAGTAGTATGATCAGAAGCAGATGCCTTTCCACTTTCAGAATATTAATTTATAAATATCTGAAACTGGTTTTGCTGATCTCCTGATGCATTAAAGATGCCAGAGAATAAATGGCAAGGACAATAATAATATTAATAATAATAATGTGGCTAGGTTGAGTAGGGTAGTTGATGCTACTTTAAACCACAGGAATAAAAATTTAAAAAGACCCTAGACTCGGATCACAAATCTAAGAGCTGTACTTGTGGCACACCGTTTTGGTACCATCTTTAAAAAAAAAAAAAGAAAAAGAAAAAAAAAGAAGAAGAAAAAAAGAAACCTCATACATTCGGTACATAATTATTATTTCTTGAATTTTGAAGTTACATATCAGTACTGTACAGAACTGCAACGATTTTATACCAATATAACACAAAAAAAGTTCTATATTGATCAGTATTATTACTGTAAAAATAAAATCCAATATTTGAATGAATAATATGAATAAATAAAAAATGTATTAGAGATGAATATACTATAGAGCAACAGTATGAGAAAATCAAATCTAAGGTACTATAAAAAGCCTTACGTAAGCCACAGGGCTGTATACATTGCCTCACCTCTTGGTAATATCACTTTCTGATCATAAATCTTTATATAAAATAAGGTTTGTACTTTGTCGCTATAAAAAATTAGGTTTTCTTTGTTTTTATTAAAGATATAACTACATGCCCAGATTTGCTTCTGAATAATCAGAAAATTGTACATAATGTACAAATTTAAATGTTGGTACCAATGAGACCCAGCATATTTCTGTATATAAAATTTTGGAGAAAACTGTTTATACTTCAAGTGTAACAAATGTACCTGCAACATCAAATGGTTGCAATAATAAACAAAAATGTACAGCCTGTTGTACAGGTATATAATGAGATGTTTTGAATGGAAATCATATTGTAGAAACCGTGTTGACTGTCTGATTATCTCATTGATTGTTTATATTACTGGATTTAGTTATCAACTGTCTATCTAATAGAACAAAAGCCATAAGTAGGTAACAAAAACAAACGGGGAAAAAACAAACAAAAAAAAAAACACCTTGGGTATCAATACATTGGTACTACCCGAGTATGACCTAGAGGCTGATTTATGCTTCTGCAGCAAGTCTACCCAGAACAAATGAACAAACGAACAAACACGGACCAAATTCAGTACAGATTAACAGAAGAAGTCTGTAAATATTATTTTCTGTTGCAGTAATTTCAATAAAAGTAACAAAACTGTTGTTTAGCACCATTCACTTTTGGTCACCATTCACTGCATGAAAATGGGTACAGTACAGTATATCTGTACTAGGAAACACCCCCGTATGCACCACTGATTTTCGGAAGTATCTACAAGTACCACTGAGCGTATACATCAAATTCCACCAACCTAGGATACTTCCGGATTGATCCCAATTCGGATGTATCTTGCTGAGGAATCCTTCCATGATATAGCCATTTGTTGCCATGGCAAATAATACACTCAAGGATTTTGTCTGGAGACATTCACACCTCAAGATCTATTTGCATTTTACACCTTTGCACAACTCTGCTCTTGCCTATTGTTTTTTTTTTTTTATCTCAACATTGATCGGTTGTTTAAAAAAAAAAAAAACTATTGGAACATTGCCCAGCCACTACTTTTTATTTAGCCCAACCCAAGCCCTCATAACTTAGTTACTTGATTGGTTATTGGGCAGGTACGTAGATGTAGATAAAACCCTACCACTCCCCAACAACAGTACTATACATCCCCCACATCCTTTAAAAAATGACAATAGAATTAATTCAGAATTTTTTTAATTAAAATTAAACCAAACACTAATAAATATACAAAGCAAGGGAAAAAACAGAAAATATGGGGAAAAAATAAACAAATGTACATTTATGAAGGTGCAATTTAATTAAAAGCAATACTAAAACAAACATGCACCAGTGTTTGTGTCCTTCTACTGTAGCTCTGTCCCATTAGATATTACACACTGACCACATGGCACACAATGGCATCCTCCTCATCGGACATCAGTTCCAGCAATGTTGTCTGCCACAGTTCTCTGTCTGCATCTGTTTGAACGACCCTACATCTGGAGTCCGGCAACAGCAAAACACACCATACGTTAACCCCTAAAAACACTCAGAGATGTACCAAACTTAATACATTGATGATGAAGTTGTACACTTACTCATCTTTGTCAGTTTTTAGCACCTGTCGTAGAGTCTCTAAGCTGAGACTTTCCTGGCTAAGACTAAGAGTATTTCCTCTGCGATGTCTTATAGTAAGTCCTGTAACATGTTGGATAAAAAAAATCAGATAAATGACAGAAACAATTCAAATTATTAGAGAGACAAAAATAAAAAGGACATGAAAATAATTACAATAACAATTTCTGATTACTCTTTATACACTCAGGGTCTGCATCTGCAAAAGTCATCTTTAATTCCTCCAGCAGATATGTCATCACTGCCTGACCATGAAGTAAACGTTTTCTGTGTGGAAAGAGAGTAGTATCATTAATTATATTTAAAATGATTATGTAAAAGCCCATACACAGCATGTAAAGAAACAACATTCTTACCCAGTTTGTGGATCGTATTTATGTGGGTTGTTTTCTGAATTATGGAGGTTCCTTGCAGCTTCCTGTAACGTTGAATTAAAAACACTTTAATACATACATTTTAAACAACATTGTATAATTCGGAAGTGTTAAATTTGCAACAAAAAGTAGTTGTGTTGCAAAGTGCTTAGGCTAACTTGGCAAGGTATAACGTACTATATTGCCAGCTAACATAAAGCTCAACTTACCGCAATGGCCACGTTATGCGTCCTCTTAGTTCTTTTATGCACATGGCTTGACTCTTCCTGCAGTCTTCACTCATCAAACTTGCGCTCAAGTGTATCAAAACGCTGGATAACCTCTTTGACAAGAGCAGTGTGTGTGCAGCTTGCTTCTCCTTCAAACCCTCAAGCTGAAGAGACAAAAAGGCACACCATGGCTAACCGCCACCCCCACCCCCACCCGCCCCGGCTATGGTAATAAGGACAGCACCTCTTTCTGCTAGTCATTAACATACAAAAGGCCTTTACACCTCACAGCCATCACCTCTCACTGCTAGCTGAGGATTTCTAGAAAGTTTCACTGATTCCCGTATACATCCACATACATGAGGTATCTAATTGTTTCACAAAATTTCCTTTTGCATGCTACCTTTCCAAGCACTTTGCCTCATACATCTGGCAAACGTAACGTTTAGCGGGGATTTCCCATATCCATATTTGTCCGGATATAGCTCTTTTCATGCAGTGATTGATTGTAGTACAGCATATCACCGGAGATTGGAAAAACAGCCTTAGCACAGTGTCATAGAAACTCCACCACCAACTAGTAGTTTGGTGGTGTAAATGCAGCATGACACAGACACGCCGGCATACAAGTATAAATTCCATGATGTAGGCCGTGTGTAGAGCCGAAGCAGAAGCATAAACACTTAAGGGTAAAAAGTGCACTAGGTGCACTATATCTAGGTGGGTGATTAATAAACTGTGTTATTTGAATATTTGACTATAAGTTCAGCTGCTACTTCCTCGGAACTACAGTTGGTATGGATTACAGACAAGCCATGGCTGAAAAATGGACAAAAGGACTTTCTGAGGGGGAAAAAAAAGAAAAAGAAAGAAAAAGACTCTCATGCTGTTCGTAAAAATCTAATGTAAATCTAGGTATAGAGTACCAATATCACTGTAACAGCTCTGAGTATTTTTTAACTAATGTCAAGATCTCACAATAGATACAATAGGATTTCAGTTTCTTTCTTTTGTTGTTAACTGCAGCAGCCAAACCAAAAAAAAAAAAAAAAAAACACACACACACACACACCAAGTATTAAGTCTAAGTAATATTTCAAAAACAAAAATAAAAAGTTATGGGATTTAGATGGGTTTTAGCTGAATGTAAAAATGAATGCATGTGAAAATTAAATTCGATTCGATTCTATTTGTACAACTCTTCTAACAATGGACATGTTCATAAAGCAGTTTCACAGGACTAAAAATTATGGATATAAAAAAAAAAAACATTTAACTCTATTCGTGTAAATGGGTGTGCTTAAATGGACACTTTTCTTGAGCAAAGTGTGCCTTTGGTGAGCCCTGATCCTGGTGAAGGTGGGGGGAGGGGGGGTGTAATTGAACAGAGCACCATTATTAGTATAAATCAAAGTAGACCAGCAGCAATTCCATTTTGCATGAATGAGTTGGGGAGAGAAATAGAAGTGACATGAAACAAGACAATGCTAAAAGGAGGAAAGGAAAAGTTATCGACATGTCACAAGAGTGTGTAGCAAAGCCTGACGAATGATTTAACATATTTAACGAGCCCACTGATTCAGCTCAACTGTGAGCAAAGCAGCTGGAGACATTTTAATGAATCTGCCATGCTGACTTTGATGAGTAAGCATGAGTAATACTCAATGAGCTGAAGTTGTTCAATGAAGGCATTCATCTGATGTGTTGCCATTAATCTCTACTGAATTTCCATGGGAGATTAATTCATCTGTAAATCCTTCATTACTTGGATCACTCTAACAATATTGTGTCTCTGTTAGTCCTTTTCCACAAACACACAGACAGGTGTTGTGGGTGGGATGTTACAAGACATTACTTATGGCATAGAGAAGAGGCAATATTGGTGTTATTTATCTGCTTAGTGCTTCAGTGTAATTAATGAAATGGATTTGCATCCAGTGATATGTAGTATTCACACAAGTACAGTCAACCCCTGGATTGCGAGCATAATTCGTTCCGGACAC
>JAQMYK010000039.1:20184145-20194636 GCA_030014345.1 Clarias buthupogon | reverse complement strand
CGTCTCCTCTGCAGCAGAGTTAGGTTTTGGTCTTGCTTTTCTGGGATGGTCTTCATGAGAGCCAGTTTGATAATGGTATTTGATGGGTTTAGCAAATGCACTTGACAATACTGTTCTTGTTACTGTTATTCCAGAACAGCTGACTTTCTTGTCTTAAAAGAGCAACTATCCATTGTTATTTAATTACCTAATGCCATATGTTTTATTTCATTGTTTTGAAAAAATCCACTATTCAAGAATTTTGAAAGTAAATCTCAAATTGTGCTCAAACTCTTGACTTTTGTCCAGACTTTTGATTTTTATACAAAAAAGAGGAAATACTAACTTTTTGAAACTAAGTCATCAAACTGCCTGATATTTTCTGGCTAATATAAGATAGTCAATAAATATTGTTAATATATTGTTTGTTCGACACAAGGTGTTAGTTCAATAAATATTGTTTATTTTCTGTATACCCCATTCTCTCCTGTATTGGTCTATTTATTGGCTCACAGAACGGGTAGGAAAACTTTTTTTTTTTTTTAATGAACGGTCATAAAACTACTCTAATCAGCCAATCAAAATCACTGAGTTCGTTTTCCCCCCTTTCTGGTCTTTGATGTGAACATTAACCAAAGCTAATGATACATTTGTGCATGGTTTTATGTGTTGCACTGATGCCACATGATTGGTTTCTTAGATTAGTACATGAATAAATGGGTGCACAGGTGTTCCTAATTATGCATTTGGATAAGGGAAGCATTTCCCTTTTGTTACAAGCCTTAAAGTGGTACGTGGCTTGAAGATCACAGCATTTTCCTCTTAAGGACCATCTTTTTATGCAAAATGTCCATCTGAAATAGTTGTCTAGTTGAATCTTGTTGAAAATTGCATGCAGTTCTGAGGCTTTAAAAACAAAAGCTTTACATGTTTTTAAACAATCGTTTTAATATTGCGCCAGGAGAAAATTTCGTACAGTAGAGGTAATTAAACAATTACCTGCAGACATACTGTTAACTTTATGCTATATTTCTTTTTGATTGTTTCCTCTCAACAAGGTCTACCTCATAAAAAATGTTTTTAGGGGTACTACCATATTTCTTGGTAGTCAGACAAAAAGCTTAGATGAATATAAAGGCATCACAGTAATCAAATAAATAAACAAAAAGTTTGTGTTCCTACTGTCCAGGTCTTGCTCAATCTGAAGATAGGTGCGCTCTGTAAGGCCGACACCACAGACACCAGAGAGTGCAGGTTATTCAGCTCCAACAGCTTCTGCAGGGACACCAACAAAACAAACAATCAGACAATCCAAAAATCTTTAAATTACTATTTGAATCAAAGACAATCTCAAATGCAATACTAAATGCAACACATTGCCGTTTCAAATACTGAAAGTTTTTTTTTATCAACTTAGGTAAAATATATATGAATATTCAGAGTTGGCCATATTCAGAGTTGATGACTTGAGTTCAAAAGTTATGAAAATATTTTATAAGTTACACATTAACAGACCGAGGGACTTTTTGACAGCATTTTGACAACTGCCTTTAAGCACAAACATTTTCCTTCAAGGTGAAAACTGCAAATAGTATGTTTTTCTGTGATGTCAAAAGTAGTATGAAGTACATAAAGTAGTATTTGAAACATTAAAAATAGATAATAAAAAAAAGATACAATTAAAAAGTCTTTTGTATGATTAAATATAAAATTAAAATCACACACATATACATTATTACACATGAATAGTGTTACAATTTAGAAATCTCATTATTCTCATTATTCTCATTATTATTATTATTATTATTATCTGTGGGATGTGGGCAGTTATGTTGTTCTTTTAATTTGCCATTTTAAATGAATTAATAAAGTAATGTGTTTTCAAAAAACAGCAACTATGTTACATTATTAAATAATTTTTAACTCCACTGGGACGATCATTGAGAAAGTGGGAGGGTTGGGAGTAGGGGTAACAACTCCATCCTGAAAGAACACTTCTGCTATAGAAACATTAAGTGACTGCATTACCATCGCTGCTCGACATCAAATGCGAACGTGGAGCAGATATTAGACCAGATGACTACCTACTGTTTGCAAAGTGTCGGATTCAACTTAAAAGACCTTCTCGTCCAGCAAGGGTTGCTATGCCAATTTTATATTAGCAAGCTCAAGTATCTGAATATTGTCAGTTCCATTTGGATCTCCAATATTTCTTCCAAGCATGCACAGATTCAGTCGAACTCAAAGACCAATAGACCAAATTTCGAGGGGTAATAATCACAACCCGAGGGAGCTGACGCAAAAGAAGGGAATTGCAATGCAAATGATGTTGTCAAAGAGCCAAGCGCGAACGAATTGAACACAAGTAAGATGAAGCCCAAGAAGCCACCAAGCAAAAAGACACCAAGATGCTCTATCAAATCATTTACAAGCTGATTAGATCACCCAGTGGTCAGGGCATTCCCATCAGGGACAAAAAATGGAAACCCTTAAACAAGCGGTCCATGAACAGTTACATGATGAGCGGGCTAGGTTCTGAAGCAGACAATTGTGTAAGGAGCATATCTTCACCCTCTGGACCATCACTGAACAAACCACCAAACAGCTCTAAATTAACTTCAATGACAGAAAAGCATTCAACAGCATTTATCAAGCTTATGGCATCCCAGCCTGATTCAACAATCTTTTCACCACCTTAAATAAGGAGCAAGCTGCTGTATCTGAACTGACAATGGTGTCACAAACTATTTCCAATTTAAGACTGGCATTTGACAAGGATGCATATTATTGCTGTTCCTCTTCCTACTCATGATGGACTTTGTCACGCATATTGCTCTGGATCAGAACGACCATGTCTTGCTGTGGCAAGATGTACACCAACTTGCTGATCTCGATATTGCAGATGACATTGCCTTAGAAGAACCCAGTAAAGCATAAATGACTCAATGACGGCGCTTGAGCATGAAGCCTCAAAGACTGGCTTACGGATCAACGCCATTAAGCAGTGGAAGCAGAAGCAAGGCCATCCCAAACTCACGTGGTGACGCACCTTCATCAAGGACTTACGAGTGATTGGTCTTTCATGGGACGAGGCCAAACTTGCCGGTGCCCATTGTGCCCCATTTCGCTGGAGATCACATCAAATACAAAACATAATCACTTCTTCTGTTGGGTATAATTATTATATAGAAATTCTACAAAAATTCAAAAGTTCGAAAGTTGGTAAAAATCTTGGGTAGTCAGAAATTGGTCCTAATGGTGGATGTATAAAAACAGTTTCAATAATAAGTTAACAAAGCAATCATCTCCTCCTCTTATACCCAAATTATATGCAATTTATATATCCTTTAGAAAATCAATCCTCAAGATGAGCAGCATAACTTATTAATTAACAGAAGAATATCTTATTTGTGTGCTATGTCTCACATAACTGTCTGAATAGCTCTTAATTTTGTAGTTCCTCCTGCAGTTTGAGTACTGATATGGCCCATATCCTTAAGGCGTCAGGTTAGATGAAGTAGACTTTTGCAGCCCCCAGCAAAACCAGAAACTCTTTTTAATATAATTTTTAATCCAAACTCTTCTTGTCTAGGTTAGACTCCTAGACCAGACTCCTTTTTTAATGTGGTGTTTTTATGCCCTTTTCAACTAAACAGTGAAAGAATTCTAAAATATGTATTGTTTTAAAAGACATTACACACACTACACATATATAGTATGTACTGTATATACTGTATGTAGAACTTCAGCATAAACCCTGATTCAGACTTGCATAGTAGGTGGTTGGTCTGCATTGGAAGAAGAAAGTTTTTAATGCGGTCTCTTCAAAACGTACTAACAGCAGAGAGCGATCACTCACACCCTCTTATTCTTGCGACTCACTTGCACACAAATTATGTCATGCTTTTGCTATTTCTCACATTTACACAGCAGGTCTTTCTGAACAGCTTTTGTTGAAAAAAAAAAAATCTTAGGTTTGCTCATCTGTTTTGGTCATTAGAATAATTGTTAGCATGGTCCTCTCAAGCTCTCTGGAGTGTGCCTAGAGGCAGCAGGGGAAAGAGGTTAATACAAAAACTACATATGCTTGCCTAGCCTTCTTGTGCTATTAAATGGAAAAAAAAAAAAAAACTAATTTGTGGTCATGTTTAAAATATATATGTTGGTCTAATAAATCTGAATTCAATTTACTACCAGGCGTTATTCATAACAACAAAAACTTGACAGCTGTTAATTGCACCATGTGGAGTCTTAAAGACAGTGTTTTATGACTAAGCAGCTAAATGAAAACACAACATAGAAGGATTTTATGTATTGCTTATTTGTGTGTTTCTAATTTAATAAATAATGTAAGGAGACAATGAAGGAAAAATTACAAAAGCTAATGCAAAAGTTGTTACAATTTAAAAGTATATTTTGTACTCAGGTGAAATACATACAGTAAAAGCTAGAGGTATTCTCTCAAACCATTGCAAAATCTATAATAATAATAATAATAATAATAATAATAATAATAATAAAGCACTTTTGGATGAGAAAGTTTAGAGAGCTCAGCCTCAGGTCTTTATGTTTACTGTGCTCAACTGCTTAACAAGAAGCCCATTAATCCTGTGGCCATACACGTCAGGTACAGTACAAACGGCCTCAGCTCACAGGAGGACTAGTTCCTTTCCAGACAGGGGTTAAGCCCATGGGAAATTATATAGAAAGTAAATGCTCAAACAAAAGTATGTCCTGACCTTTAAAAAAAAATGTAGTTAAAAAGGTGATGTAACGACAACAACCATATCCCACCTTAGCAATTTTGATGAAGTGGCCCAAAATTTCGGCACGAATCTTCAGAGTCTGTGCTGTCAAGATCTCTCTCACCACCCAGAAACTAACCTGAAAAAAGACAGAAATCTCAAATTAAATGTGAAATCTTAAACAATATGATACAACCATAACCATCTCAAATGTTATCTCCATTTAATCAATATTTCTCTGTAACTATACTCAAAACAGCTGTGAGCCCATGAGAAGAAGAAAAAAAAAAAACAATACTTGTTAATGGAATTGGAAAAAAGCTTTAATTTGTTTGGAAGCAAACATTTTGCTTTGCAACAATGGAAAAAAAGGTCATGTGGTCTGAAGAGTCCAGGTTGACCCAATTTCAGAGTGACGAGTGCATGAAGGCAAGAAGGGAAGCACATGCAGTCATGCACCCTTCATGCATAGTGTCCACTGTCACTGGAGGCAGTGTTATAATCTGGGGTTGCTTCAGAAGGTCAGGTCTAGATTCGGCAATGTTATGTGGAAATAAAACCTGACTACCTTTGCGTCCGTAAAGCAAAAGAAGTGAATGCAAAAAGACTCAAAACACAAAGGTGGAATCCATAAAACTCTATGCAACTCTATCTCACACTGTGAAAAAACTGTGAACAAAGACACACTGTGCACAAAGAAAGAAAAATAGTCACAAAACTCTGGTTAGCCATAGT
Organism: Clarias buthupogon; assembly: GCA_030014345.1. NCBI lineage: Eukaryota > Metazoa > Chordata > Actinopteri > Siluriformes > Clariidae > Clarias > Clarias buthupogon. The sequence continues at coordinate 20,189,177 of JAQMYK010000039.1, read as the reverse complement.
AGACATCATAGATATGGTTTGTTCATTTATTCTGTTTTCAGTTGTAATTTTTTTGTAAATTAAATTCCGTCAAGCATTAGCAGAAGTAGAAAAAATAAGCAACATGTTACAAAAGAAAACAATGCATGCTCTATTTCAAACTGTTAAATGTGCTTTTGCTGTTGATGGAGCCCCAGTGTCTCTCATTCACTGTGAACCTTTTCTCCTAAAGCTATTTCCCAGTCCTCTTAAAAACAACACACCACAGAACAGTGGGAGATTTTTAAGAGCAAGTAGGATGTATGTTACAGTTCCCCAAAGGGAAAAGCATTGTAAATCTGGAATGGCATCTTAAATAGTTATTATATGCCATTATTTGACCAGAATACAATCTTTCATACACACACTAGAAAAGAGACACACAAAAAATGCAGAATTCTCATGGTTTATGTAAAAAAACATAAATGTAGTTTTATAAAATGTCTTTCTTCCAGCAAGACACTGTATCCTAAGTTCATTTCATAAAATCTACCAGTGTCTTGCTGGAAGAAACCTAGAGGCACATAATGTGAAGCAACAATAAGTGTATCCTAAGTTCATTTAATAAAACCTACCACTTATTGTTGCTTCAAAAATGGCACAAAGTTGTTTTGTAATAGAGTATATAGCCTTCTCAATAATCTCCAGTGACATTTTAATTTTGATAAATGGCAAACTTCTAACTATGGGGCATGCTGACATGTGCAAGGATTGGGTCAAAAAACATTGATTTACTCATTTAGCTTTCATGTGCAGTAACTGCTTTATCCTTGCCAGGGTCACTGAAGATCTGGATCAGTGGGGATCTCAGGACCACTGGGGGGCCGATCCACCTTATAGCACAATGCACGCGCACAGACAGGTTGAGACACACAGACAGACACACATTGACACGCGCACACAAACACGCGCATACACAAACACACACATACACGTGCATGAGCACGCGCGCGCGCGCGCGCGCACACACACACACACACACACGCACGCACAGAGATGCACGTGCATTAGCGCGCACACACACACACACACACACACACACACACACACACACACACACACACACACACACACACACACACACACACCCCTAGGGGAAATTAAACAAAGCCAATCCATTTAGTGGCATGTTTTTGGAAACTGGGAGGAAGTCCACGCAGAGACGGAGAGAAAAAACAGACAGTAACTTGAGCTCAGAATTGAAAGGGGGGTCATGGAAGTCAGCATTGCTATCAGCTCCACTTCCAAAGAACATGGTTGCACTAACAGTAAAAGTGAGTAATTGAAATTCAGCTCCAAAATAGTCTGTACAGTGGATACTTTGGATGTGTTATGATTGTTGGTGCTTTACAAGCAGTCTGATGAGGAAGGCGAGTGTAAGCAAAGTAAGATAAAGCAATGAGGAAAAAAAGTAATAAAAAAATAGTTGGGGGTGTAAGGATACACTAATGATTTGGGTCATGTTACTGGCTTCACGATTTCATTTTTAGAATATTTTGAATCGCAAACAATGCAAAACAATATGATTTTTGTTTGTACAAAACCAAAGACATCATTGGTTACAAACCAATATGTTTAATATTGTAATCAATAAAATGGACCACATGACTACAAAAAATAAACAAATAAATATAAGAATTTTCCCCAAAATTTAACTGAATAAACAGTCCCGAGTTAGAGCATGATGGTCGACTGATGCTCCAGAACAGCATCCAAGGTATAATTTTAAACATAGAGCTCCAAAGTCTGTGAAAATGCCTGGCTTTTGTGACCCATTTCTTACGGCACTATGCAGCATCACAGTAGTTTTTAAAATAGCTATAAAACAAAAAAGCATAAAAAAAGCAATTAAAGTAGTCAACTTATGCTATTTATATAGCACTAGTGTAAGTTCCTGTTGTTGATGGGTAAAAAGTTTTAAGAAATAATTAAAAGGTTAAAGATAAAAATATGCTGATCAGCTATACTGTAATTAGTGATATTATTTCAGGTTGAAACCAGTGTACCATGTCTGTATTTTTGTAAGGTTAAGTAGCTAAGTTGTACTTCTTTTATCGTCAGCCAAATACACTCCCAGTTCGGTACTCGGAGAGTGAATCATAGATGAGAAATTGAAAAAGTAGATCAGACAAAGATTAAGTTTTGTCTTAAAACGACTCAAGCATATTAAAATTCAGTTGCACCACTTCAGTGCTGTTATTTCAATAGTGAAAATTTTAACTAATCCCAGTAAAAATATTCAGTTTAGATTGTTTTTAATAACCATTGGTGCAGGTACTTGTTTACATTGAGTAATTAGCTTATAAATAGCTTATTTTAAAGTAGATTATTACATCTGGCACATAACTATTCATAACATCACTTTTACTAAGCATTTAAATTTTAGTGCTTAATGTGCTCTCAGTTTGGGTATTTTACACACCCTCACCTCGGACTGCTGTGAATATGTTTGCTATAACGACCTGGGTTTTATCTCATAGTGGCGCCGCTTCACATCAATGCTTTTTATTAGCGCCACAGTTTCGGAACATTTTCGGAACTGGTTTTAAAATTTCCCTCAAGAAGAATAAACATTAATTGATCTTTGAAGGTTTAGTTTTCATAGTGTACTTGCTTTTTTTGGAGTAGGCCATGCTGTGTCGCTAGACGGGTATAGCCCCCGCGAGGGAAAAAAAACCTATAAAAAAAGCACTATAATGTGGTACATACAGTAACTGCACATCATGTCACTCCTACTCAACATTTTGATTTCATTTATGATGCAGATTTAGCTTCAGGCAAATTTTTGTCAAATTCTGTCCAGCCAGTTTTACATGATGCTGTGATAAAACAGGCTGGACAGACATACAGACAGATTTTTTTTTTTCTGAGACTGGTTTTGGGTCCGCCAATGTATGAAATGTAAAGATATGAAAGAGCGTGTTCTGATCAATGTACAGAAAAAAAATATATATTATTTATATAGATATCAAAAGTTTGACATACATGCAATCACTACCTTTGAATTTATTCCTTCCATGGGCTCACCAAGGAGACAAATGAAGAGTCATACAGAAGGGAGAGTAAGGCTACAGAAGGGCTACAACCAAGCAGATCATCCAAATAAAACACTGGGTAGCAGAATGCCATCTCCAAAAGCCATGTTTATTGTGCTAGATTATTTTTATTAGAAAACAGAATAAAACAGGGGGGGGGGGGCTTTTATGAATCATTCTACTGAGTTTGTTGCATGTGACAGAAATGTTTTCCTGGCACACACGAGGACCCCTGATTCCCACTGAAATTTTAACTCTGGAGGCATTCCATCTGGGCAACAAGACTCAGATCCTGGATCACTGAAAACATGTCCATGCAAGGTGTAAAGTGAGCCTTTGTTTGTAATCTGCCTCACTGTGGTCTGGCATGTGAGATATTGATGCTACATGTCTAAGCCTTGGTTCCTCATTTATTATTCATTTATTATAAGTCTTATTTGTAGACACTCCAAAATTACTGGCATGGTGAATACTGTACTGTATTTTAGTAAAAAAAAAAAAATACAATTACATTTCGCATTGCAAACACTGCACTCTCGTCCTACAGTGTAATAGTTGAGGATATTGTAAAATATAAAGTGAGGAATCTGACACATTACACAACACAGAATCTCTCCAGATCCTGCCAGATCCTCAGTCCTCTTGCTGACCTCACACGTTTTCAATAAAGTTAGGTTCATGAGAATAGAATAGTCATGTCAAAAAAACCTGATTCTGTGCTCGCAAAACCATTTTTGCATGGATTTTGGATTCGGTTGCATTTTGAAACATTGTTTTACTTGAATATGCAACCAGAACCCAGATGTAGTCTACTGGCATTGACTGACAGGATTTCTAAACAAAATCTCCTGGTACTTGATGGAATTCTTGATGCCGTGTTTCCTATAAAAGTTTCCAGGACTTAAAAACAGCCACACATCACAGATATTCCACCATTCCACCTTAACAGTGGCCATCAAGCTTCTCTTCTATCCAACCATCAATAATAAGCTTAACAAGCTACTGTACCTCACAGATTAATCAAGACCCCCATTCTCACCTGATTGAACCTCCGGGTGAAGGCCACCACATTGGGTGCAAGGTTGTGCTTTTCCTTCTTATTCCATCCACAGCTGGCCAACTCCTGAAACACATTTTAAAACACAGAACATTATTGAATCCCTTTAGGTCACTGATTACTACTGTAGATCACCCTAGTATTATGTACATGGTATACGAAGTTATATCTTAGTCAAGAGTGAATTGGTATCTTATATTAATACAGTATGTGTCTGAAGAACACAATCAGATTTTACTCTTACATTTAACACCCATCATGTGCTATGTTATACTACAGTTTAGTGTTACACTACAGGGTATGCTTTTTTTTCTTTTTAAGCACCCAAGGTTTCAGTAAAAATTGTGTGTTTAAGTGTTGCGATTTACTTGCGAGGCTGAATCCCTGAAACCCTGATCAAGATTTCCCGAAACAAGTGATCGTATACCCTACATAGCGTACTAGTTTTCCATTCAACCCTTTAAGACCTGTCATACAAGAGCTCGGCAAGAGTGTATCTTGTTTTGTTTTACTGTACATGATGTAATGATGTCATACAGCAATGCAATCTTGACACACTCCAAGATATTGTTTAACCACCAAGATAATGGTATAAAAATGTTCATTATAAGGACTATGCTAAGAGGAAGGCACAAATATACTCAACACATGAACACGGGCAATCTGGAGCGGATTAGCAGCCGGACAAATCATCCTCCTACTCAGCAAGTATTACCAACAAAGCATCTCAAGCTATGTGCTTTCTTTTGTAAGCGTCCACGCGTCTGTACGCTGCAGCTTATGTGAGGATACTTTCATGCATGCAAAAGTGTGTGTGTGTGTGTGTGTGTGTTAAAAAAAAAAAAAAAATGTAAGTCGCTCTGGATAAGAGCGTCTGCCAAATGCCTAAATGTAAATGTGTGTGTGTGTGTGTGTGTGTGTG
>JAQMYK010000039.1:20171553-20184045 GCA_030014345.1 Clarias buthupogon | reverse complement strand
GTGAGCACAAGACTGCAGGATAAAGAGTACAAAGAATAAAGTGGTAGAATTATGGTCATCTGTTTTTTGGTTTTGATGCAAATGGGATCGCTGACCAATGTGAAAGGGTTAAGGCTATTTGGGATTTAACCCCAGAACCCGAAAGTTAACAAAGTTGATATTTAAAAATGGGATAAATGGTAATATAAACAGAAACTTGTGAGATTTACATGGTTACTGTCCACCACTTCCAGTGTTTATGCTCCTTTTTTAGAACATACTGTAGCACCTGTAAGAATTTAAAGCTACTTTCACCCCTGCTGGTCTCCGGCTCAATGCTAGTTCTGGCAGGTGGCAAATCATAATTTGTTTATAATAAACTGTGTTTGTGGAACTGTTGTATAAAAGCAATCAATCTTGAGGTCATGCTGTTGCACAAAATATCAGTACGGCTGCGATATCTCAGCCTCACTCAGGCGTCACAGCCGTGCTGATATTCAGTACAACAGCACAACCTCTTGCTTTTGATTTGTATTGCGATTCTGTATTGCACACCACCTGCAGGATTATAGAGGAACAGCAACATTTTACCGACTTAAATGCAAACAGATAAATTAGAAAAACTAAACAAACAAACAAAAAAAACACACATTACCACACAAAAGAATCACAATATGTAATTCAGTTGATCTTTCCTACCATGCACTCAGTTGTGCTAGTGTTATACTCAATGCTTTGAAAGGAGGGTGGCATTGGTAGACACTTCTGCAAGAGGTTTGACAGACATTGATGACTAGATAAAATGTCAATAGATAAAGAGTCCTTCTTCAAATTGCACTATATGATTTACATATAACAGGTAATCATTAATGTGTTCATATCAGTGATCTGAAATGAATATCTAGGCCCCCAGCGCCCTTCAATTCTGGTTTGGCATGATTACAAATCAGGAAAACACACAACTTATTTCCTGTCTGACCATTTCTGTATCTACTGGGTCGATTCCATACCGGTCTCATTACAAATTTCTGTGAAACCATTTGCTCTGATCTGTATTTTAAAAAATGCCATAAAGTCCCAGCTTTATGGGATATTTTATAGTTCAAAGCCCCATGATAGATTCTCAGGTTCACAAAAAAAGTATGGAACAGCTTAGCTGGTACAATTTTCCAGCAGGCCTTCAGGCAACACAGTAAAAATAAAGATGGAATTATCCAGAAGTGTTTAAGTCATGGTTTCTGGAAGGTGAAAGTTCCATATGTTTTAATAGTGTTGCATTTTAATCCTCATTGGCAAAAATATTAAAATGACCATTTTTAGACCACCCAAGTTGATTCGTGATTTGCACTCCAAACAAAGTCAGATGAATGTGTAAAAATAAGTACAAAGAGTAAAATGAAGCCCGGCTCTTATTCTCTGCTATATAAAGTGAACAAAACTCATGCTTCATCAAATAGACAGTGACCACCGATCATAGCAGATCACATTAAACAATGTACTATAAGAGCAGTGCAAATATTTTGTATAGTAAGAAAATCTGCTTGAATAAATATCTAATACCCTCCCCATATTATCCTGGGCTGTAAGATTTGTAAAAGTGTAACCCATTCTAGTTACACACATACCTACTTAAAATAAACCTCCTGTAATGTGGAGGGGATTCTGACTGACGTAGCCCTCCAGTGGACTAGAAGCTGCGGTGCTTCTACAGCCTACACAACCCCACACATAATAAGCAGTATAGGTAATGTAATAATAATAATAATAATAATAATACATTTTACTTTACATTTGTGGACAAATCTTAAAAGTGCTACATAAGCAATTAAAAACAAGAAAAAAGAGTAACATGTCCCCAATTAATATGCGTTTCTGAACAGAAAAGTCTTTAATTGTTAAAATAATAATAATAATAATTATTATTATTATTAGCAGTTGTAGTCATGTTTACTGATCTATTGGCAATTTGGAACAGAATAAAGCAAAGTCCACCATTCATGACTTGTACTACCGCGCAGCTGTCTCAACATCTCAAGAATATATCATTGAGAATAGGTGTTTTTCAGTGAAGTGAGAATGGGAGCAATAATAATACTACTTAACATTAAACAGCACCAAAAGAAGCTGCATGGAAAAAGAGTGAATGTAGAAATGAGAGCTTGGGGATTCTACATTACCACAATGATGATATACTCACAGGAACATGATTACTGTTGCAGAAATCAGAAATAAATCTTACCAAACTGCTTGTGGACAAGATAATGCGCTTCACGTTACTGACCATAAAACATGCTGCATAAATCTACTGCATCCTCTTTGATATGTTCCCAGCAGTGGTGTAAGTCGAGACACATGGCAACCAAGGACCGCTGGAAAGTAGGTCAACCATTTGCACATCATTCTTTAATGACACTACTATTACTCAGACTCACACTTATCTAAACACTGGATTAAGATTAAAACGTTCATGCACAGTCTCACTCAGTTATTTTAAATATAAGACAATGTACTATGCCTGTTTCTTTCAGGCAATGACACAAAATCCAACGACAGAAAAACTGACAAAGGCCATAATGACAAGCTTGAGATAGAAAAGGAAAACAAAATAATGGGGTGCAGGATTTTTTTTTGTCAAACCTGACAACGCGTGGTGGGGAAACAAGTACAGAACACTTTAACCAAGTACAGAACACTTTAGCATGACATCATGACTGTCTGGAGCACTTGGATGACGTTACTGCTATTAATTCTGACCCTCAACAAGAAAAAAAACTGATTGTTTCCATCCACATCTCATTAAACCGATTAATATAGTTTATAGAAAGGTTTCGAAGAGAAACATCTTTGGGATACTGGGATGTGTACAAGCTGGCAGTGCACAGCATGAGTAAGTCTGTCCCAGACGCACATCTGCAACATCTGTAGAACCTCTACAGTGAGAGTACAACGGTTCACAAGGGCAAAGCATGGCTTATTATTGCTGGACTACGAAATAATTGTTAGTATTGTTTTTTACATGCAAACAGCCACACTAAAATAAAAAAAAAATCATATTTTATTCACTGTACATGAAGCTTGTGAAGAATATTTAGGCTTATGTTCTACTATAAATTCTATAGATGACAAGCTAGAGCATGTCAACTGAAAAACTGTTGCTTTGTCATCTTTCTTCAAATAAACTATTTTCTGTGGTAAGACGTTAAGAAGCACTGGGTTCTAGTGTGTAATAAATAATGTAATAAGTTGACAGTCTTTAGATGATGTCAGTGTCCTCACCATCTGGTACTACAGGAAAATTAATGCAATGTCTAAACACTTTCTTCTTGTTTAGAGTCGTTAAATACTTTCATTTCTGATGCCTCTGTGCATCATAAAACAGGGTGATAAATGAGTGCAGATCCAGAATCTTACCTCTGGTTGTATTGCTTTGAATACAGGAGCATCCATTAAAGTGATCTGGCCCTTTCGGGGAAAGAAAAAGAAAGAATACAACATTTAGGATAGATGACCCAGTTCAAAACTTTTCACTAAATAAAGCCCCGACACCATGAAACTCAACAGTGAGACATAAAACATTTATTTGGTCTTGTGAAGGCTTATTCTGTTGTGACATACAGTACCATGTCCTATACTAAACTCCCTTCTTGAAGAGAACCAGTTCAATTGGGCAAAAGACTCTCAAGTCTCAAAGTAGATTTACACAAAACTGAATGGAGATTTATACTGCTCATGAGGCAACAGTGGCAAAGAGAACTGCTCTGAGACATGAAGTAACCACCATAAAAGAATATATATATATATATTTTTTCAAGTCTGTGAAATTTGAGGTAAGTTACAATAGGTCTTGGTCATTATAAATGTTCATGCTTTGCAAAATTATTATTATTTTTTTTAACCCGGAATGCGACTACAATGTACTGTATGTAACTGGGGCCAAATTCAACAACCACAAATTTAGGGTTTGTTTTAGCCCGAAAATATGACAAAAGCCATATAACTACACGGAACTAGCGCTATGTTAAATGGGCAAACATTTTTTTTTAAATGTCTACTAAGCACAACAAAACTTTGAAAGATACCAACTTGATTTGGCTCAGTGGGACTGCAGGTAAAAAAAAGTAACTTTCTTTATGAGGAATCAAAGTTAACAAATGAGGCTGTTCTCTCCTGGGTGACACCAAATAGTGAAGTTAAAATTTGATTATAGTATACATTAGGAAAATAGTGAAAGCAAGCAGTACTAAAGTGTGTTGAGATGATTATAAAGGCTCTTATTCAAAAGATTTTATACATTACACCTAGTTCTTTAAAAGGAGAAATCAGTACAGTATACCCGGTGAGATATTCCAAATGCTGTGAGATTTTCCTTGTAAGGGAAAATCTGTGCTGTTATACTGTATGCGTGTATATTTGTGTGTAGTAACTAACTTACAGCAAACTCCTCAGGTGTCACTTTGAGCACATCAAACACCACTGCGTCATAGCTTTTAGCAGAGTCCAAACTCTGCCAATCCAGAGACTCTGAACTACTGCTGTCCTGCAAGTACAGCACAGACCCATGTAAAGTGTGTATCAATACAAAATTAAAGCTCGGAGCAGAAGTAGATGGTGTCTGCACACATTTAACAAGTAAAGGATCCAACCTAGTGTTTAAATTAAAAGAGTTTTACAAAAATGATGAGTGTACAGGCACCATCCACATTTAAACATTTAAAATCAGGCGACAATATAAATGAATGTTAAACTATTACTAGGATTATGATTTACTCTTCTACAGTAAAGGATTAATCAGTTGAAAATGACTCAACCACACACTAGTAGTATATAAATATAACATACTGCAAAAACAAACAGCTGCACTTCTTTCATTACACTGTGTTTTCATGTATGTTATTGACCAGCCATTATCTTCGAGTTCTTAACCTAATCAACACCTTTAAGCAAAAGTAGAGCCATAAGGAACAGAAAATTATATTGACATAGAATCTTATCATAGAAAGTTATCAGCATTATTTCTAACTGCCCATGATATTTCCGATAGAATTTAGCAGTTTTTCCCCCCCAGACTATAAACAAACTAATACCAACTAATTTAAACCACCATGACCATGGAATAGACAGATTAGAGAGAACACTAAATTAACACTGTAAATCCATCAGTTCAATACCCGATAACATTAATGTAGTTTTCCCGTGCCTGTTTCTTTGTCCTAACATACTGCACGTGTTTACTATTATTATTATTATTATTATTATTATTATTATAATACTAATTATATAATACTTATATAATAATATAAGATTACATCAGCTAAATAAAAACAGTATGTACTATGATAACTAACATATACAAATTCACAATCATATTGATTTTTCTGTTGTCAGGACAAGATTTTAGATGTTTCAGAAACAATTTGCAAGCTAACTGACATTGTTTTTATCGAACCTACTGTACACTGATCAACCATAACTTTACAACAAAAAATATGATGTCTAGTATTGTATAGGTTCCTCATGTGCCAGCTGGGTGGCCCCTTGGGGCATGACTGCGCAAGACCTCTGGGGATATGCTGTGGTGTCTGGCACTAGGACATTGTCTGTGGATCCTTTGGGTTCTGTGGATTTTAGGGTGGAGCCTCAGTGGATGAGACTTCCATGGGTGTTCAATCGGAATGGGATCTGCAATTCTTTTACTTTTAAGGGCCCAAGCACTAGGACATCAGTCCTATGTCATCACAGTGTGTGAGGGCCCTCTTGTTCTTTTAATGATTCCCCCCCCACACACACACCATTTTGGGCTTTTTGGGGGTCTTAAAATGCTCAAAAACACATAAAAATGGGCAGACAGGATGGAATCTGCTGCCATTAGGATGCCTGGGAGTCTGGGCTCAGGGCGTGGCACACAAGCACGCACAAACACACATTCATACATCTCACACACATCCCTCTCTCACACACACACAAACACACACAAGCATGCACGCACAAACACACTCATCCATTATGCACATACACACACGCATCTCTCTCACACACATGTATGCACGCACACACACTAGCAAGTCACATGTCTCACACACATACTAACACACACATCACAAATGTTAACACACAGACTCACATAAACCACACACAAACATGCACAAACACATTCAGGCGATGAGGGAGGCGGCAGGCGATGGCGCAAGGTGCTTGGGCCCACTCATCGTTGCTTGCAACTATATTTTGTAATTTGTGCTGCATTGGCTTTTCTACTGGATTGGACTGGACAGAGCGGCCTTTGGCCCACATAGGCATGGGTGAGCCATGGGTGCCCATGATCCTTTCACCAGTTTACTGGTGCATATTTGTAGTCAATGTTAATGTAATAATGTTATGGCTGATTGGTGTATTAGTAAGTATAAGTATGTAATGTAAAAAAAAAAAACTAGCTCTAAAACTTGCTTTTAAGGATTAATATTTAATATATAATTAATATTATAATAATGAGATATCTTACATAGTAAAATATAAAAAAAAACTGTTCAGTAATGTAATTCTGCATATTCATAACTGCACCATTTTACTCATAAATAAACAACTCTTATTAAAATGTACAGTTGCACTCAAACTTATTCAACCCTATAAAAAAAAACAAATTGGCCAAAATTACTAACTTGCAGCTGTTTTTAATAAAGTCAATGAAACAAGAGCAATTTAAATATCCCCACACAACTAATATAAGTCGAAACAAGATGCTACTACAATAGCAAAATGATTCAACACCTTGAGGAGAAACATCTTCATCATTACTTAGTAGAGCCCCCTTTAGCTATTACGACATATTCATATTCTGCATATGAATTATTCTTTCTCCTCCAAACATACTGCTGATTCAACAGCTCCAAAAAAGTTTATTCAACAGAATTCCCAAACTTCTGTCTTTTTATATTGTTTTTAGCATATTGGATCCAACTTTTTTTTGTGTTTTACGGTCAGTAGCGGGGTACATCTTGGGGTGACCTTTAGTGTTCATTATGTGCCTTACAGTGCAGAGTGAAACGTCAGTGCCTGCTGAATCCACCAAATCTTTCTCTAGGTCCTTTGCAGGCAATCGAGGGTTTTACAACACTTGCCACCTCAGAAATCTGCTAGTCATTCCTGTTACCTTCATGTGATACCTTTCCCTTTTTTTCTACATCCAAGGAAGTATAGCCACTGTTCCAAGGTTATACTTGAACTTTAGTCCCATTTTTTAAAATATCCTTGTTCTTGTTTTTGCAGGGTTAAATTAAAAATGTAACTTTATAAATTTATATATATATAAAACTTTAAAATTTTAATTTACTAGTTAAACCTCTTAAATTTATGGACAATTTGCTTGACTTAGCCATTTCTGACATGCAGTCAAACATCTCCAGCAACCAGTTTCTAGAAGGTTCCTGAGGCATCTAATTAGTAGCATGAGGTGTGCTTGAGAAAACACCTGATTTACAAATGTGTCCTCCAATTAGGTATTTTTTTTAGGGGGTTTAATAATTCTGAGACTGCAGTAATCATTAAAAGGGGCTATTTGTGTTGAATTTGGAGAAATCACTTGTTATATTAGTTGTGTCATGGTATATAACCTGCTCTCGTTTCACTGATTTATTACAAACAGCTGCAAGAAAACTAATTTTCAATGGGGTTTGAATAATTTCAAGTGCAACTGTAAATATAGGGAGAGATATAAAGTCCAGTTAACATTGTGAAAACAACAAAACACTATTCTTAAGAATAATTTGAGGAGAAGCAACATACAGTAATGATAGCCTGGCTTGCTGTCTCAAAAGCTGTACTGTAGTCTGCCACTAGAGGGCCTCAGTGGCACAGAGCCTTCACTTTTCAACTTACTGTATGTTATGATGATCATCCATATACTGTAACTGTTTAGAACACATTACCTGATCAATAAATAAATATATGCCTATTGCATATACAGTGCTATATGTTGCCTGAGGACAGGATTATAATTTAATAATAATCCTAATTTAATAATACAGTATATTTAAAGGGTAACACACAATATAACATTTGTGAAAGAAAGTCAGTGTGTGTGTGTGTGTGTGTGTGTGTGTGTACCTGGGTGGCAGAGGTGATGCTGACACTGACAGGGAGTCCATTCTTCCTGTACATGCTCTCAGCCAGATGACAAGTGTGAGCTCTCAGCAGACCTCAGCTGGTCACTGACACAAACGACGTTTCAGCCATGCCTGAAAGTAGATTTTTGATAAGTGTCATTGTACTTATGCCAAATATTACATCTATATAAATAAATACACCTGCCCTTATGCTTATAAATATAGCAACTTATGTTGTTAATGTGTAAGTTGTGCCTCAGTGTGTTAAGGGTCTGAGTTACAGATCGGAAGATCGGCGGTTCGAGCCCCAGCTCCGCCAGGTTGCCCCAGTTGGGCCCTTGAGCAAGGCTCTTAACCCTGTCTACTCCAGGGGCGCAGTAAAATGGCGAACGCTGCGCTCTGACCCCTGCCTACTAACAAGAAGCTGGGATATGCGAAAAATAAAGAATTTCACTGTGCAGTAATGTATGTGTGACGAATAAAGGCTGAACTTGAGTGAATAATGCATTGGTCACTTTTGTAACTAAGTGATGCTACATTTATTCCATACCATTTCAATAAACAGTGTTATAAAGTCTATATTTAATAATAGTGTGTTTGTGACTTTTTACTTTAGCTGGAAGTTGGGAACCGACCTGCATTCCGCTAAGTGTTTATATAAATATATTTCTTATCCATAAATGGTTGAGGTCATTAACTACAGTCCAACTGTAATAAAGGCAAATCCAATACATTTGATCATCTGTATTGTTTAGCACAGTATAATAATCACAATTGAGTTCAATGAGATGAGTATTCTGCTCATTTGCTTTTGTAATGATGACTGTCATGGGGAAAGAGAAACTACACCCTCCTTCCAATCTAGGTTTTTATTCATAAATGGATGGAGTGTTTACTAAATTCCCCTCAGCCCCTCCATGACTATATATATATATATATACACACACACACATACATATATCCTTGGATAGGCTCCAGGTCCCGACGACCCTAAATACAGGATAAAGCGGTATAGAAGATGAGTGAGTGAGTGAGTGATTGAGTGAGTGATTGAGTGAGTTGACTGAAATTAATATACCAACACTTGCTGTGTTTGTCTTTGGCAAAATTTACAATACTATGACATAATTATATATAGCAAATTTACTGAACAATTCAAGCAGTGAATAGTCAAACACCAGAACCTTTACACTGATAACTGTGCAGTTGACATTACAGCAGATTAATGTTCTCAAACTGACGTTTCTTCAAATGTGCAATTCTCAACATTTCCAGCAGATGGAGTGATTCACCAATTTAAGTTCCTTTCATTCCTCTTATGATCCCTGTGTCCTACATTCAGTAACTCAGCTACACACTGCCCTGAACAAGTATATATTTCCCTGCTTTAATACATCAGTTCAGCACATCAAGGATTGGAAAATGAGTCAGTCATTTGGATTATGTTTACTGAGAACTGGGAAACGTTAAAATTTCATATTTCCCAACAAGAATATTCTCATAGAACACAGAAAGATTTTTTTTTTAATTGAGTGTGACATTTCTTTTTACAACACTTCCACAAACACCATTTATGATCAACAGATTACGATTCGTTTCTTTATTCAACACGTTATTTTTTGCAGCCAACACACGAGCGATAGTTATTGTAATTAACGGGTGAACATAGTTTGTCCTACGCAGCCAAAAAGTGAGGAGAATAAAACTATGGAGGTGTTGGACAGTCCTGTTAATCTCGTAAGGTTCTCCTTATAATTCCACTTATTCCACTTTAGAATATCAGCTCTGTTAACTTCTGGGTTCCTACGTCAAATCCTAATCCTTAAATGTACAACTAGAGCGCTATGTAGGTGTATAATCCGTTGTCCCATAGACCAAGTAGAGCCCTTCAGTAGGGGTTACAGAGGGATTTGGAATCTAGTTAGCTTTGTTTACATAAATAAAATTGTTGTTTATAATGACAATGTTATTAGACCGGTTTTCTTGCTAAAAATGCATCTGTGACCGCTTTTGAAGATGGGTTACGGCTGCTGCTCTCTCCTCAGTATGGCAAACCATACAGTACCAAACAACTTTCAACTTGATGATCAACAGTTGGTGTTATTAATGATTGTAGAACACATATATTTCACTATATGTAGATACATATAGCAAAATAACCCAGGACGATAATTACCGTCCATCATCACCACTCGTCAGAACTAACTGTTGTATACTTATGAATATCTAATAAAATACCACACGGCAGCAACTCAATTCATTTGTTCATGTAGTCGTGGTCAAGACCAGGCAAAGGAATGAGGAAGGAAGGTGATTTACAAGACATTGAACATGGCACGGCTGTTGGTGGTATTGGTCTGAGTATTTCTAAAACAGTTGATTTATGGAAATATTCACGCATTTTACAATTCTAGGCTTTACAGGGAATTGCCTGAAAAAGACAAAATATCTATTGCAATTCCCTCGGCAAAAATGCCTCGTTGATACCAGAGGTCAGGGGAGAACGGCCGGACTGATTCAAGCTGAATCTCGTTACAACACTTCAGAGCATCTCTGAACACACAACACTTTGAAGCTTAAAACAGATGGGCTCCAGCAGCAGAAGACCACACCAGGTGCTAAGGAACAGGAAACTGAGGATACAATTCATGCATGGGCTCACCAAAACAACCAACAACCATCCACTCCAATTAACACCACCATACTCCTAACACTTTTCAACAACACCTACCCCTATCAAAAACCCTACTATCTCAAGCCACAACACCCTACCCACTATACACAACCAAGTAGATATAAACAATAAAGTACATATAGCCTGACAACAGCCCCCTACCGAATAGATCACTGCTTCGATCACTGCTTTAGATACAGAGGCCTGTCCTGGGATCTAAGTAGGTTTATTATATAACAAATGAGGGAAGGTTAAACGTCGTTAAACTAATCTCTTCTGTTCAAAATATTTACTGAATATTGGTCAATCCCTAGCCTGCTTATCTACTGTAATAAACATAATTAATATACTGTTTGCAATTCTCCATGCGGAAAAAATAGGCCATGATCCCACTTAATTAAATTATTATTATTTATTTTTTTATTTTTTTGCTACAAATGTGTGCATATTGCCCTGTGAATGCCTGACAACTTATTCCAGTGTGTTTTCCTGCCTTGTGCTAAGTGTTCTCAGTTGGTTACTGAAGATGGATGAAAATAAATATTTGTCTATTTTGTCATACTTGCTGATTTGGTTCATATTCATTCACTATTAACCATCAGGCTGAAGTGAGAAATCAAAAGAGAAACATTTGGTCTGGTGGGTTTTAAAAAATCCCGATCACAGTGTTACTTGGATATTCCAAGATTTCTTAAGGATAAATCAAATGCAGGCGATACTAAACAGGTGAAGGGTTTATTGTGTGTACCACAGTTCACCATAGTAACCAGTAGTGACTAAAGACAATCACACCCTCACCTTTATCAGCACAAACTCAATACCATTCTTACAAACTTACAAACCCATAGGCTTCAAACCCTCAATTTTTATTTTAATTATTAAATATTCTTGCGAGTTTAAAACATACTACTTACTTCCCTGTTTACAATGGATACATGCGCTTACCTTAAACAACTTTTTTAAAAGAATTGCTCTATTACAGTTATTTGCTGAATTGACAGTTTAACAGCATTATTTGTAAATTAATCTCTTAATTCGGCCAATAAACATTAGTCTAATATTGCAACGTCATCAAAACATTATGTTGATTAATACACACTGCTATACACAGAATCACGCATGTAAATGAACTCCATTCAGTTAGACATTAGCAAGCAGGTGGAGTGAAACTAAACTTGAAGAATGAACTTTGAAATTTTACCAAGAACTACTATGAACCGGTGAACAAGGAGAAAACCGATGAAACTGAACGATACGAGGACTCGGTGTGTGGATGTCAGCATATTTACAGAGGAATACCAGAACACAGAGAACTTCATACAGTACTAGCCTCTATGCATGACAGCAGTTCTGGAACGAAGCCAAGAGTGTAATGAAACAGATGATAATAAAAAGATCTGAAGAGGCCCAGATGCCACGCACACAGATAACAAGTAAGGAGAACAAAGTGCTAGACAACCTTTAGCAAGGTCAAGACTGTGCAGCATTAGTGCAAGGGTCAAATCAAAGCTTCAGTTCACATATTTTTTAGCCAAACCTAGACACAGCTGGAATTCTGTGATTAATATACACAACACATCTGTATGGAAAGCTTACGGGAAAAAAAAGTCAAAATCCATACATGCACCGGCTGGCTTATTCACTGGTGCCTCTCTCCATTGTAAAGAAAAACAAAGAAACTATTGCACTCACTGCTGTTGTGAATATACACACATTGTTCTAACCATAAGCAAAGAACTG
>JAQMYK010000039.1:20129198-20140171 GCA_030014345.1 Clarias buthupogon | reverse complement strand
CTCTGCTTTTAATACTTCATTAGCCACTTCTGAACGGCATTTTTCAAATAAAGCAGGCAGAGCAACTCTCGTGAAATTGTGTCGAGATGGCAAAGCATAATGCTTGCCCAGAGTATTTATAATTTTCCTGAATCCTTCGTTCTCAACCGTGCTAACACGGCACATGTCTTTGGCTAAAAAGTATGCAACAGCATCTGTTATTTTTTTGTGCCTTTCTGAGCTGGATGGAGTTGCACTGAAGAGCGTCTTTAATGGATGACTGTGTCGCGGAGGATGTTGTGGGGGTTGTTCGTCGTTCTTTCTGTTTCTTTATTAGTTGGTTATATGTCGTTCTGTGTTTAACTTTTAAATGGTTAAAAAGTTGTGGTGTTACCAACCGGTGCCGACACAACCGCCTAGCAAATCTTGCACCTAATATGTTTTTGATCCACGTCTGCTTCTTCGAATCCAAACTGATCCCAAACAACAGAATTGCTTCTACCTCTTTTGTTGACCAAAGACTTCCGTGGCTGCTCTTTTTCTGCCATCTTCACTCGCGCTGATTTTTTAATGCGATCAGATACCACATACGCAACTTCTTCGCTGACAGTATAGCGTGAGAGAGTTCGGGCTTCCGGAAGGGCGAAAGTGCGGATGCGCACGCGTCAGAACGCAGGTCATCATCAAGAGCATTTTTGTCTTGGTTAACTGTTCACCAAGAAAATATTCTAGAATCATCCACTTGGTTCTCTGTAGCCTGCAATGAATCAATCCACAGTGCATTCCCTTTTTTAAAGAATGTTGATTTGGCCACTTAAAGTTTCTGCCCAGCAAGTTGATCTTTCATGCAAGCAAAGACAAAATGTTCCTAAACTTGTGGTTTATTTAACCGTTTTTGTACCACACTGCAGTTATACTGAATATGAGCCAATCCAAAAGAAAAACCATTCTTTTTAATCTGATAAATGCTTCCTACAGTTTGTACGTGCTGCTCACAAACACTTTAGAGTTAGGTTTAAACAGAAAAAACGGGCAGCACTTGGCTGAGGACTGATAGCCTAGCAAAAGTTTAAAATAGCACATCAGAGATACAGAGCTTGTACAGGTTTGAAAAGTCATGCTTACGACTTTGAAGGAGCCAAAATATATACATATATTGCGACACAAACAATAATTAAGAGAAACAAACCGAAATCTAGAGAAATGAAGTTGAATAATAAATATTTTGCACCAAGTCATAAGCATGTAGTGTAAATTAAATTGTACAAGCTCATTTTTTTAATAAAATAAATAAATAAATAAATAAATAAATCCATCTTAATTCCGGGTTGTTAGTGGTGGTGGGGTAATACTTCAAGCTCTGTACATTGATAAGAACAGCCTGGGGACCAGAGTGTGGTCATTTTAAAAATGGTCCAAAACAAAGTTTAACAAACTTAATAAAAGTAGTCCATCTATAAAGTCTCTTTCCTTTTATATTGAAAATACCACAACAACCCATTATTTGATGATTTATCATTTGAATTTAATTGTTTGTTGAAAATATTCACTCATTTCAAATCTCAACAGCTTTCAGAAATATTGAGGCAGCGCCATTACAAGTTAGTATACAATATCATCAAGAAATTAAAAGAAACCCATCAAGTTTGATCCGACAAGTCAACATTTCAAATAGTCGTTGGAAACAACAGCTGTCATGTTCTCTTGGTCAAAGAGAAAAAGGTCCATCCAAGCTGTTATCAGAGTCAGATCCAAAAACCAGTCATGGTATGTAAGTGGACCAATGCCTATGGCATAGGTAAACTGCATATCTGTGAGAGCACCATTAATGCAGAAAAATACGTCTTCGGAGCAACATATGCGGTCATCCAAACACCATCGTTTTCAAATACACCATCTTTTTCCTTGTATTTGAACATTATTCCTTTCCTTGCTCAGCTTATACATGCATGGCTGTTAAACACAGAGTACGGGTGCTAGACTGGCCTGTCTGCTCTGATTGAGAAGGTGTAGTGTAAATGCAAAATATGGCAATGAAGACCAAGTACAGTTGTGCAGTAGCACAAGACCAGCATAATAGAAGAATAGGGGGGGGGGGGGGCTTAAAAGGTGTTAACAGAACTGGTGACGTTACACATCGGTAAACAGTCAACTGTCCCAACTTTTTTTCCTGTAGAAAGCTGCAGCCACCAGATTTACAAGTACATACAAACAATTAAATTCGCATGGTAAATCATCCAATAATTTATTTACTATATTGAGTTTCATATCTTCTTTGTCTTTCGGCTGTTCCCTTTCAGGGGTCGCCACAACGAATCATCTGCGTCCATCTAACTCTATCCTCTGCATTCTCTTCTCTCACACCAACTAACTTCATGTCCTCTCTCAATGCATCCATCTATTTTATTTATATTTATTTATATATATATATGACTCCCATTTGTTTTTATTTTCAATTTGCATACTCTCAACTTTTCTGGAATTGGAGTTGCATAAATTAATACCTTTAATGCAGAAAGGAACACTTACTGGCCTGTTACACATTAAGCATATACACAGTGCATGTGTGAGTAATAGTAAATGAACACCTTTTTTTAAGGCAACTTTGACACAGATGTAATGTTCAGTTGCGCTATCGACATGTGGCAATGAAATGTTGCATGTCACTTGTAGCCCACCCGATAATAAAGGTATAGGACAGGCAATCCAGGGAGAGAGCACAATCGAGGTTTGTTTATGCATGTGAACTTTGCGTATTCGTTATCTGCTTTCTGGAGGTTTGCATTTAGTGCATTTAAGTGACAACCTATATGTTAATAGTATATGACAGGAACAAATAGGAAAATTTTACTAGATCTTTCTTCACACTGTGTACTTTATTTACACTGAAATGCTTAACCCATGACATAACATTTTTATCCAGGTATTACTGTAATTTGTTATGATTTACTCTTGGCAATGTGAAAAACAGTAAAAGTTCAACCTCCTCAGCTGCTTAACTGCTTATTAACTGTAGTGTATGGTCGAGGTTTTCTACCTTATCGGTTTTCTACCTTATTCAGTTTTCTAGCTGTGCCACATATTTACAGTTATATTAATCTAGCTTTTCTGATAGACCTGAGAGCATAATCTTAGACTACTTTGGTTAAAGATTTAATTAGTATTATACCGGATACCAGGAAGCAAGTACAGTTTGAGCAATGAGTAGCAAATCTACGTTTGCAGCATTGTTATGCTACATTATTTCTCATCATGTACTATATGTGGTGTTTTGGCTCACAATGAGACACTTAATTGAGGTGTTAAATTAAGATCTGAATTCAAAAATGACATTCCCAAACAACAGGTTTGTTTCAGTCATCAAGACAGCCAGAGACAATTAATTTTTTTATCGCTGTAATGCTGCAAGTGTAGCAGCTGGCTGGCATGGTGCGTCTCAGAGGAAATACGTTAGCCCACACCCTCCACGTCTGGTAGTGGTTATACGACAGGGAGAGCTGGCTGATGTGACTGTCACCTATTAAGCCTTAATTATTAGTAGTGTTAAATGATTCATTTACAAAAATAGAAAAGATATCATTTTTGCATACATAATTTGTAGTGTTAAATATATTTTAAAATATTCAAACTAACTGATTTATTAGAAAAAAAAAATATTATAAATAGATTAATAGTCAACATAATTGTAAGTCACCTGTCTTGGCAGGACAGTGATGTTGATTTCAGCGCCTTGGGGACAGCGGTTTCAAACCAACACATTCAAAATTGGCACTTGTTCCAAAACCAGCACAGGCACCTTATTAGTGAGGGTAACTGTCAACAGAAATTATGCCATCCTCCAGGAGAGGGTCAAACTTACAGCAAAGTGAAAGGTATTGTATTTCACTGCCGATATTACCTGTTTGATGCTCACTGTTACAGATCAGCAGATATCAAGATAGTAAATGAAAAACATTTTTACTGCTTGTTGTAAAGAGAAACTAAGCCGTAAATGCACAGCGTATACCAGATGCAAAGCAATAAGGCCTACTCAGGCACATGGTTTAATTGGCTTGGCTCCATCTGTTCGAACAAGCCCTGCAGGGAAAATGCTTATATGCTAGCTACAATACCATAATGCTGCTACCTATAGGACCTGTATGGAAAGACTGACACTGAGGGACGAACCAAAAAAAGGTGAGGTGAACAATATAGAAAAAGCTCATTCCAAAAAGATTAGCCAGTTTTCATCTATGCAATGCTCTTTCCAGCTATATAACCTAAATATATCGGTAAACATTTAATCTAGCTTAGTTTAACCTTGCACACCAAGAGATTTGCCATTTATAATTTGCACAAGACTACCCGCTAAGGACAGTCAACCTGCGTGAACCCTGAGAGAATTCAGATGCACTGCATGACCTGACATTGCCCAATACCAGCTCTGTTCTTTGCCCAGTGCCTTCTGTTAGTACACAGGAGCAGCACACACACTTGAGTTTCTATTCATCAAGTCTGTCATTTCCCAATCTTGGTTCTGAGGTTCTTAGAATGCACTGACCGAATCAACCAGCTCATTAACAAAACTAACAAAAATCAATATGAATTAACCTGGTAACTTATAACAACTTAAAACCGAATAGAAAAAAGAAGATGGACTGAAAGCGGGACTGACAAATATTCATCCAAAAAATCTTGGAGCATTACAATGAAACACAAATTTGTTTGGCTTAAGGTTTGAAAAAAGATTATCCAGTAAATATAGAACGTGGCCTAATCCTGATAAGGAACATGACTAGACTGTAAGTTACACTTTGTTTCAGCTATATTTGAAGTATGTTACACACCTGACCTAAAATCGCTAAAATTTAAAAAACATAAGTAAAAAATGCAAGCCAGTAAGAACTCGATCAGAAAATGAGGAAGTTGTGTAAAACTTATTGTCTCGAAGATCTTTTTTTTTTTTTTTGACTTTACAAGTTCAAGTCTAGTATCACAGAATTAGTTTGTATCAATTAGTTAGCAACCGTCAACAAGTTTAAACTAAATATTAAACTAGTTCTCAAATTGATAGCTAGGTTTTAAACCAGCTAGCATGATACTGTTCTTACTTTTGGCCGCCCCTGAGGCGTGCAGCAAAACACCGGGAAACTAAAATGTTAACTAAACTGGAACCCTTATTGTTTTTCTAACTACACTGCAACGACCTAACAGAAAGCTGGAACAAAACACTTACCAAGCAGACATGTAACGTTCAAGCAAAGATATCATGGCAAGTTGGCTAGCCACATTAGCAAGCTAGTTAAAGATATATGGGTTTTTGGTTTACATTGGTTTTTTGTGTGTGTTTTTTTTAGAAGGACGGTACCAACTTTGACAGCCTGTCATATGGTTACTAGTCGTTATAGCAGCTAGCCACATTAGCCAGTTAGTCCGAACTACTGGCTAGCTTTCAAACAGAAAACATTTCACAAAATACTTCCAGCAAAACTTAGCTAGTTAGAGCGTTAGCTAAAGCGCTATGGAATGCTAACATGAAAGCTAGATGGCCAGATAAACATTTGTAATTAAACGCAAACTAAATCGGTCGCACATACATTGCGCTGTTTCCAGTAAAATATACCCGCGAAAAAAAACATAATGTTCTCATTACCGTTCCAGCTTAAATGCAGTCCATTCCCCCGGAGCGACTCGCTTTAGCTCCAGTCTAGCCTCCTCCTCCTCCACCACCACCACCTCCTTAAACAGCTGCTGCTGTTACTGTCACTACCCAATCTCCCTCTTCAACCCGATTGACCATGCGCAGGCGCAAAAAAATTTACGCACGCGCAGTACAAAACGAATCTCCTTCTGTTACACTGCAGCCGGAGAACTAGTAGGCGTGGCCAGCAGGCGGAGACAGGCAATGATTGGCCAATGAAAAATGTCAGTTTTTAGGGTGCAGTAAAAATGATTGACAGACTAATATCCAGCCTCCGGCTCGGTCATACTCTGCTAAATATTAGATTATTTAAAGGTGGAGGTTATTTGTGTTTTATTTTTTATTTTTTATTCATAATCATTAATTTATTTTAAAGAAAACAATAATGTAAAAAAAAAAAAAAAAACTTGTATTACAGTTGCGAGGAAATGCCAATTTTCCTAACATTTGTTTTTGTCTACGATTAGGCGCCCCCTAGAGGGGAAGCTCCCATGTGCATGGGCGTCACAAACTAGGCGTTCACTTTTCACATTCTTCAGTCACCAAGAATTTCTTGTTCCATATGCTTACTTGTCAGCAAAGTCAGAGTGGTTGCCTCTCAGATTATTCATCGCATTTTTTTTTTAACAGTGTAGCATGTCACATGTTAACATATATGAAAGACAATGATGTAGCCTGCACTTTTTTTTTTTTGGTAACGGGCATCCAGAGATAAGAGTTTATCACTTGTTATGGGCGTGAAAATAGTGTACTCAAAGTTTATGGCAGACCATTTGTCGTTTTATGTTCTATTGTACTTTCTTTAAAGGATGTTTTGTTTGGCTTCACAAAATTTGAGAGAGAAATAGGAAACAGATTTTACTTATATGACCTTATTATTTCGTTAGCAAAGTTTTGTATTACTAAGTGTAAGAGTTACATTTATATACTACATATACAGTATACTATTACCTGCGAATGGAGTGTGTTTTCAACTTGTTACCGCGCCTCACGCTGCTCCAATGTTTCGTCAGCCCTTTATTCTGCCTGTCGTATGCACGGCCTATAGTTCAATTATGTAAGGACGGGTGTGACACACCCACAGTATGACATGAAAGTCGATGATGAGGCTGCCTGCGGTGAAGGATGCCCACATCAGGATGACAAAAAAATCTGCTAAAAAAAAAAAAAAAAAAAACTCTTACTGGATTTCTGTTTTACTCATATACGTATTACAAAAACCTGACATTATTTAGATCTGTCTGTTTACTTGTTTACTTTTTGTTTTGTGTTCTTTATGCTTATTTCATGTTTGCTAATTGACTTTTTTATTTTTAAAATATATTTTAAAGAAACATTTTAACATTGATAAATTCTCTGCCTAAACTCTGCTTTTTTTTTTTTTTACTTTAAACTTTTTTTTTAAACATTGTTTTTATTAAGCTTAAAAAACCAAGTGGTTTTCTCATGTCTACACTGCTAGTTAGTCCCAATCCCATGAGGTGACAGTGTATATGTGGAAACCTTTGTTACATTTATTAAACTTTTTAAACATAGCTTTGAACTCATCAAAATTCATTTACAACTTTTTTTTTATTATTACTATTTTTACTAGATTTTAATAATGTGCTTGACAGTTCTTAACAAAATCACTTTCCTAAGCAATTTCCTTAGTTGTTTTCTTTGTTTAATGTGGCTAATAATTTGATCCTTCTGAAACACCATCTTATGACCTCAGTATAAATCTTCCTACATAGTTGTTTTAAGAATGAGAAGCTACTCACTGCATCAGTAGTGTTGAAACATACTATACTGTATACATACTATTACATACTATACTAGCAAACTGAAACATATTAAAGTCTGCAGTGATTATCTAATCAGGCTCTTACTGCAGCATTTGCTTAATTAAATCCAAATGGTGACCTTTTTTCTTTGTTGTTTGCAGTTTATAAAATCAAGATGGTAGCTAGTGTTTAAGAAAAGTAACATCAATCATTTTTTTGTCGCATTCTGTAGATTCTGTAGACTGTAAATTGTGAGAGAATATAATTAGCTGTAACTAACTAATTAATAAATAATAGTTCTCTCTCAGAGGTCATTACTAGGCTGATGCGTAATTTTGTGCATTCGTATTCGCACAGTTCATTTATTGACTCTTTATGTTTAATCGTGATATTGGTATGTGTAGTTATTATCTCTAATTTACGTAACATTAACGTACATAATTACTACATGAAATGGATCATAAACTGCAATCTCTTTTTCAACCCCAAGATGGTGCTCTTATCCTTAGATCAACTGTATTTGACCCACTATTGCTGTATTTATATTACCTATAATATCTGTACTATGTTATATATCTGTAATATATTAGAGATATGTGTAATTAGAGCTTCTACAATGTTAACTTCTACAAATATTATTTTCTTTATTTATATGGATAAATAATAACATTATTATTTTATGAGACACATACCATTTTAAATTAAATGATTAAATGTTCTAGACGTTTTGTAATTTTGTTCTAGAAAGTTCATTATTTAGCGTTATCCTTGACTTTAACCCATGAAGTCCCTAAGTGGCATCTGATGAACATTCTGGTGCAGTAATGTAACAATCTGCGATTTTATGTACCCATGACATCATTTCTTACTGTGTGTCTGTGTAGCACATGTTACAGAGCAAGCTAAAAAATAAATAAATAAAAAAAATTGTTGCTTTTTTGTTACTGAAAGTAACATTCATCCTATTTAACAATTGTAATGATAAAAAAAAAAATAAGTAAACTGTTTTTAAAAAATCTTTAACTTGTTCTGACTTGAACAAATTTATTTGAAACAATTAGGAAAATATTGCTGTAACATATAGGGCTTTAAACTTAAAATTGGGCAGAGAAAATGACGTGAAATAATTCAAAATGTGTTCCATGTGATCTGTTTAGGCTGTGTTATATAGCTAATTTCTCTTTAAAAAAAGAAATGCGCCTGAGCTTTTCTGGGTTAATTAATTAAATTGTACACATATGTGTATAAAAACTCAAGCATAATATATGTTATTGAGATCATAAAGGTTTTACACAAATGGATCACTCATTTTGATGTCATGCACTGGGAAAGGATGCATCAAAAGTTTAAATATGCTGTAGATCAGATAATGATAATATACTGATGAAATGAATTAAGTTTGAAGTTGTATTATTCTAAAATATTTTAAAGAATACTTAAAATTAACATTTATTTATTTATAAATTAATAAATTTACACACACACACACACACACACATTGGAATACAAATCATATGAGTCCACCTAGACTTTAATAACCTATTTGTGTGTGAGTTCTACAATGAGAATGTTGCTTTGCATAGAACATAGTCAAAATTTACAACAGTCAAAAGGTTTAAACAGTTTCACGGGAACATAGAGCAGTAGAGGGCATCATAAACTCAATTATTCCAGTAAGGCAGCAGGTTTGCGACCTGAGTCCTTTAGGATAATTGTTCCGTCTTTAATCACAACTGTGTGCATATGCATGGTTGGCTTGCTTTAGACTAGAAGGATCTTTATCATAACTCAGGGACTTAAGCTGTCATCATTTCAGGAAAATTTATTATAATTTCTGAAATCATTTTATTAGGCTGTAAATTGTTTTTTTTTTTTTAATTATAACATAGTTCCTGTAATAAAGTATGATTTTTGCAGGTGTAAACTGAGGTCTATAAATATATAAATGTTAAAATGTATAAATATTATAATTTAGTCAGGGCCATAAGTATTTGAACAGTAACATGATTTTCATATTTTCCCTCTGTATACTAAATGGACTTAAACTAAAACAAAATGTCGTTAAAGTGGAAACTTTTATCCTTAATTAAAGATGTTTGAGACAACAGCAAAAGAAAGCATTTAGGAACATAGGCATTTATAACAAAATCCATACATTTTCACCAGTTTAAAAGTAATTGGTCAACTGACTGATGAGCAGTTTCATGGCCAGCTGTGGGATGTATCTTAGTCACTTTGTGATAATTAAGGAGGTTCAATTAGCATTTGTTTATTGGAAAACACAGTCCAAAGGGATCAGTGCCATCGCAGATGAATAATGTCATTATTACAGTGAGAAGATTAAACCAACCTAGCAGAGAGCTTGCAGAAATGGTAAGAGTGGCAAATTAACAATTTGATATATTCTTGCGCAAAGTAATGCATTGGAAGACTATGGAAGAAAACTAAATTGGACAATTACAGAATTCTTTACTTGGTAAACTCTCTACACAGCATTTAACCAAGTCAAGATCAGTCTGGACGCAGATGTATCATTGTCAGAAACAACAATCAAGAGGCATCCTTTAAAAATCCCTTTAAATAAGCCTGCCCAAATCTGATACAAAATTAAGGTGTATCAGAATGTTTGTAAGAGAATAATATGGAGAAAAAATTTAAGTTATTCATGTTCTAAAGCATACCACATCAGGAAGCAGTGTTATTATATGGGCATGTACTGAGAATGGAAATGGGTTACTGGGGTCACTTGAAGATGTGATGGGTTGTTATAAAAACGCCAAATTAATCACCTTATATCAACTTAATTAAGCATGCTTTTCACATACTAAAGTCATAAATAAAGACAACCCAGAAAAACCCACAAACAAGAAGCAAAGGTAGTTGCAATGAGGCCACCTGTCCAATTACTTTTAAATCTCTCTATTGAAAATGGAGGGACTCTATAAAAGCAGCTGCAATTCCTAAACATTTAATGCAACACTTTTGTTAAGCTTCTTTTGTTAAATCTAAGAATCTTCACCTCAGTCACATCTTTATTGCTTCATTCCAAACCCACTGTGGTGGTGTACAGAGGCGAAAATACCAAAATTGCGATAAAAAACTGGACCTAACTGTTATTATATAACATTATAATCATTATAATCTGGCAATTGGGCATTTCTTTCTAAATCTGCATCTAATTGTCCATTCATTTTCTGTGATGTTTGTTACATTGTTGAAGACTTAATGTATTAGCAAAAAAAATTATGTATTAGCAACATAATGTAGCAACATACTGTAGGCAAATAAGTGATAGTTAACAGGGTAAGTATATGCAGTAACAGGAATGACAGTTATTTTACTGTACCGTATTGCACTGTATAATAAAGATTATATAAATTGTTATTATTATAAACTATATTATTCTTTAAGTTTTTAAGATGTAAGAAAAATGAAAATGAATATTGTCCCTTGTACAATATATATCACTGTATAATATACTCAGCAAAAAAAGAAACGTCCTCTGACTTTCAACTGTTTTTACTTTCAGTAAACTTAATGTGTAAATA
>JAQMYK010000039.1:20118841-20129132 GCA_030014345.1 Clarias buthupogon | reverse complement strand
TGGATGGATGGATGGATGGATGGATGGATGGATGGATGGATGGATGGATAGATAGGTAGATAGATAGGTAGATAGAGGAAAATGCCTTTGTAGGATAATAACTATATTCTTTGTAGAGGATTGGATGTAGTGAATGTAAAAACTGGAGGGTAAATACACATTATTTGTAATCTACTGTGTAAGATACCATCACAAGTAATGATAACAGCCAGTGGTTTATTGCCTTAGCAGTAGACCTGTTTGTGAGAAAGAACAATGAGGCAAAAAAAGCACTGGAGCATGTTAAATTGCTTATGTCTAATGCCTAGTATTATCAGCACAAGAAAATTGAACAAATGACCCAACCTACTTATGTCTTTGTGTTTCCTGTAGTTATCACTGGATGCTCATATTTTAAACTTCTATATTGTTATAGCCATATACCCTTAATGGTATAACTTCTTTAACAGTGTATTTAAGCCTTTCATAATAAAATATATTAAGACAAACGCTTTCTTCAATGTCCAATTTATCACTGTTCTTTTATACCGTAAATGTTGTGTGAGAAGAGCAGAGAGATAAAAACCCCTAATCTTAGCTTTTTTGTCTGCAGTTCTGATTGACAGAAGGGCTTCAGGAGTGACTCTACGCTGAATATTGGGCTGAGAGCCGCACAGAGAACAAAAATTGTCATCTCACGTGTTCTCGAAAGTGCTCCCTGTTAAACGTCTCCCTACTGCTTTTACTTTCCTCTCCTGTTCTCACTCTTCATGAAAGAAAGGCACACGCACAGTAAAGCAAATAAGTAGCCAAAGGCATGGGTGATTAGAAATGGTTTTGTTGACCTCTAAGAGTGATGGTGGTATAGATAACATTTTGAAACAGGCTCACTCATCAAAAGCTTTCTTGTTGCAGCAGTAATCTTTCTTGAAGTGGGGCTTTGTTTGCCACCACAGCCATTTACCTGACTGAGAATTCTTCTGCAGTAAACTTATGGGGCCGGTCAGGAGTGAAGGATCAGAGCTGAGGGACCCATGAGCTGGACTAGGCCTCCAAGGTACCTCTTGCCCAGATGAATTAACAAATTCCCCTATATCACTGAGCTTAACACAGTGTGCTGAGAGGAGTGGGTAATCTTTCTGTGGCATCCATAAACATGCAAAACAAGTCAGGGTGCATTTAAATCCTGAGGTCTAAATATAATTTTGCTGATGAATATAAACATAATGGTAAAGTCGTAGTAATTTGATCAACATGCAATAGTCTCTAAAGAGGAAAGAAATAAACACAAGAGGAAAACGAGGAAAAGAAAGAGGAATAAAATCTTGATATTTTAGTCATTTGATGATGCTTTGGGTCACTGATAAGTGCATAAAAATGCCAGTGATGTTTGCTTTTGGGAGAATGGAAAGGATTTCAGGCACACAGGTGCACTGCATTCTTGGCTTGTCAAAGCCTTATTACGGTGGACTTTTACTGGTGTTAAGTGATCGCCAATTTTTTGCCAAATGATAGAACACAACGACAAATGAAATTGTTGACCTTACAAAATTTTAAAAACATTTTACAGCTTATAGCCACAAATTCTGCATAAGCCTCTGTCAAACATCCAAAAATGTGCATATTTATTTTATATTCGAAAAATATGATTGCAATAAAAAACAATCTAGCAATAATGAGAATGTAAATAGTATATAATTTTTTAAAATCTTTCTAATTGTACATGGTTTTTAGTAAGAATGCAATTTTCCTTGTGCAACACCTATGAATTGATCATTGTTCTGGTATGGGCTTGAGAAGTCCAGAAATACCTTGGCTGTCAGCACAGATGGAGAACAATAGAGTCCCAGTCCTATAAGGACCAGGCTCAGTGATGGAGAACCTACTTTACGATAGCAGGTGTTTGAGTCTGTCTGTACCTGCTCCTCACCATGGCTCTCGATGAAAGGCTTGGATTGTCCAGGTGTGTAAGACTGTGTGTGTTTTGGGGGATGGGGTGGGGGGTGATCTTGTTGGCATAAGCTTCTAGGGTTACTATTTGAAGGAATTTATAGTTGAAACATACAATAAGGGACTTCGATTTTTTTATTTAGTCACCCAAATAATATTTTTATTAATATTAACATTTTAGGATGAATGTGACTGTTGCATAGCCATGTATGTAAAACACAGCTGCAAGGTCTAAATATAGAAGGATTTAAAGATAATTACTCATGCCCTCCAAACATGAAGCTTATTGAGTTACTCAGAACACATTCTGAACATTCTGGATCAGCTTTTTTCTATTAGTGATCCAAATTGCTCAGTCCTGCTCTTATTGTTAAATTGAAGTTTACCAAGAAAAACCAAAACAAAAGACCATCGTTAATGTGGACTTTGAATGTTGTAAATGATTCCAGCAATACTGTATGTAATTATTCACTTAAATATATATATATACTATAATTATGTAGAAATATATTTCTACATACCATAAAGAATTTTCACTTGTATATTGAAATACCCTGCATGTTTCTGATGTACAGGAAATAGTACAATATTTTTTTCCCTTGCACTTATTTGATTTAACTGAATTATTTGCATGTGCATGTACAGTATAGGGCTTTGCAAGTAATTGAGGTTGCTTAACTAACATTACTTTCTTGAACTAAACTTAAATACAATCCTATACATACTTTTGAATAGTTTGTGTGTGTTTAACAAGTGTAGTTTATAATATGTCAGGATTCATATAAAAAAAAAAATATAATACTCCTGCAGCAAAACAAACCCATTTAAGTTCACCGAATTAGTGGTGTTTTTAAAGAGGTAACATACAGAGCAATCTTTGGACTCTAAACCTTCATCACAGTGATGTATCATGATATCTCAGTTGCTTAAGAAATTAAGCCAAATTTTGTCAATAATGGCTGGAACTAGAGTGAACACAATGGAGGGGTTTGGAGATAGAGGGAGAGAACGAGTGATCCCTGGCATGTGCTGCTGGAGAGGGAGTAAGGGAGGGAGAGAGAGAGATAGGGAGAGAAAGAGAGAAAGAGAAGGAAGAGAGAGACTGAGAGAGAGAGAGAGAGAGAGAGAGAGAGAAGGGAGGTATGCAGGCCGGTGCTTAGCCCGAATGAATGGTCCTGCTTAGCGGACCAGAGATCAAAAATGAGAGTACCAGCCCAGGCTTCACGTGGGCCTTTTGTCACTGATAAGTCTGTCATCCTCATTGATATTGGAGCAGTAATGGCAACTGATGATAAGCCCACTCCTGCGCTATTAAGCACATTTCTTATCCCTTGGCCTGCTCTCTGTGAGGGAAAAGAAGCACAAAGGGATCCTTTATGGACTCTCAAACCTTAAACTTGCAAGCCGCGTCCACCTGACCTGAAAGGCACAACTATTACGTCCTTTCCACATACTGGAGAAAGAGGCCAAAATGAGATTCATGTCAAAGGTCGAGTCTTGGTGCTACTCAAAATGAAGGGGTTCTGAGTGACTGGTGTGCTGAAAGAAGGCTATGGCAAAATTACAGAAAATTGCCTGTTTTGTCAACATTTAATGAGCAGATTTGCAGAAAAATGACCCTCAACTATCCACATCTCCCTCACCTGTCTCGGCAGACAGCTAAAGAGATTAAGGCAGTCAGAATTTGACTGACAAACAAATCTCCTCTGTATTTCTCTCGCCATCCCTCTCTCAGTATGCCTCTCAAGCAGCGATATTTAATATGATCTCTTTTTAATGATCCTTAAGTGGCTGAAATTACATCTCCCCAAAAACATGGTTTTGTTGGAGACAGCAGAATAATGGTGGCCCAACTTTTGCTTTTTAGCTTTCTCCTTGTTCCTTTTTTGCGCTTCTTCTGTAATGGAGGTGACACTAAGAAATACACAGTAATTTGCTTACATGATATGAAACAGTGAAAACAGCAAGCACAACAAAAGTTTCACAACAAGCACTTCTTCACTTTTCAAGATTTGCCACAAATGGGGGACAATTTATTTAAAACAACATTCTATTAAGTAAGTCACCCTTGCGCTCTCCCTGTCTCTGTTCCCCTGAACTCTTAACCCTTTGTTGAGAATAGCCCACCATGGTCAGGGTTAATCCTGTGAAAATATTTCTTCATGCACTAAGTTTCCCAGTATGAGGCCCAGACAGTGTCTGCTTCCAAGACTGAGATGTTCCGTTTGCGCTGGGGGGGTAGCAGGAAATTTGACTTCTAACACACCTCTTTGGAGTGATGAATACATGTTTTAATATTATTTTAATATGAAATGACAGAATCTGAACAATAAAAACTTAGTTTGTGGACAAAAACTTTATCCGTGCTTTTGGGTCCAAAATAAGGTAAATGTCCATCATCACAGATTAGTCGGAAGGATGAAGGAATAAAGAATAGAAAAGTAGAATTTAAGGTTTTTTTGTAGAAATGTGAAACAATATGACTTTTCTTTAATATATGGTTTACTTGTCTTTTTATGATAGGATGAATGCATTAACTGAACTTCCAGAATTCAGTGTTGCAGGCTTGCTGTCTTCAGACTGCCTTCCTTTTGACCTCTTCATGCTTCCTAGTCAAAGACATGCCACAATCCTGAGATTGTTGTTCTAGCCCCTGTGGCTCAAGTGTGTTTGTGTGTGCATGTGAAGGCACAGAGCTAAGCATCTTTCATTAGGTTATACAACCTCAGAAATAAGATACTGACTACTGCAATAAGATCTGGTAATGGTAACATGGAAGTACTGTATGGAAATGGAAAATTGTCATTTTGTAAAATAAGCACCTGTGATCTTTCATGAAAACTCCTAAATTATAGGTTCAGCCCAAAGAGAGTTGGAGGGTGATAAGAGAACGAGAGAGAGAGAGAGAGAGAGAGAGAGAGAGACTGTATACTGCAACAGCCTGGGGCAGTAGTAATATCTCAGCCATGTGGGGTCAGCACAAGGGGAGCAGATAATGAACTCAGGTGCTTGCCTAAGAGAATCAAAGGTAGTCTCCACTGTCTATCTCATAACCCATGCCAGGCCATCTTTAACCAAGCATGACCTCAAGCTGAGGTATGGTGAGATTTTTCTTAACCCTTTCTGTATGAACTTGCTAAGAGCAGTCTGGAGTTGCATTGAGCAGGTTAACCTCTGCACCTGCCCAAGGTGATCCCTGACCCCTGGTGGTTTAATAGAGCTTTAGAGAAAAACAAAGATTATTTGCTTTTATCTTTTGGTGGCATGCATTTCCAGACCATTGTCAAATTATGGGACTGGCAGGAATTGTCTTCTTGAAGAGTGAACTAAAGTAAAACAGTAGCACAAAGGAAAACACTTCCTAAGGTTATTATTTATAATTTCATTTACCTTAAATGAGTGAAAGCATGTAATTTGTAACATGTAATGTAGCATGTAATGGGTGAACATCTGTACCAATCAAAGCAGAGTTAAGTTTCTTCAGCACATGGCTGCGCTGGAACATTTGTGAAGGCTCCAGTAATTTTTTTTTATTTTACATATTTAGAAAGGACAAAAATATTAGAACATGTTGGAACAGCTTAACTGTTTGTAGTAGGTGCAATCTAGGCTGTCACTATAAAATAGAATGTATGCCAAGTAAAGACAACTAACAGATGGCACCTTGTATATCACTCCCATATAGATTCTGGTTCTACAGTGGTGGTTACGTTTCCTGAAATGCCCTTTCATCTAATTTTCTCGTCTCCTTAAACATAATCCTCCCTGCTGGTGAAACAACCTATGAGTAACAAACCAGTATGACCACCTTGGGGATGACACAAAAGTGGAAAAGCCAAAAAAAGCAAGGTCAACTGTTGGAAATGTGGTGTGGGTAAAACATGGTTCTTGAGCTTCCACCAATGTGTTCCTTGTCCTCTCTGGCTAGTTTCCTCCTCACCTCTTTAAATGTTAGAGTGTTTGGCGCGAAGCCCTAGGCAGTTCCTCCAGACAGTTTCTGCTGTTAGCACTGAGGGTCAACATCAACGATAAATCAGTCCTCTCTGCCCCATGAAACTTTCTACAGTTTCAATGACTCTTTATACATTTCCCACTGTGTTTCATTGCTTATGTCTTATGAGACATCATTGAATGGGTTTTGGTAATTAAAAAAATCTTCACATTAATGGTAACAGTATTACTTACAAATGCTATACAACTGTGGCTTTTGGGAGACTGAAAATGTCAGTTTCCCAAAAGCCATGATGCTTTAAGTGTTTAATAAATTGGAAAGCACAATGGGCGCATAGCTATAGCACTATTTAATATGTTCCCTGAAGAGGTTTCTTCAAGTTGGAAGTGACTTGAAAGATTGGGAATTGGATTCATTCACTTGGCAGGGGTATCATATGAATAAAAGAAAACATAATAATGGTAGAAAAGCAATTATGAAGAAATAGAGGAAAAGAGCGCTATTGCAAGTTTCACAGAAATGACAAATTATGATGGAAACTCTACATATGCTGTCTAAAAATGGAAATATCTTCAAACGGAATGTAACCTGCTGAAGATCCACAAATTATAGATGAATCCCAGTCATTCGAATTCAAATAAAGATTTCTGGATTAAAAATAATAAACAAACAAACAAACAAACAAACAAATAATAATAATAATAAAAAGCAAAAACTAATAATAAAATAATATAATCTGAACTTACATGCTTTTTCTGGTGGAGGATCCAGGGCTTATTTAAAAGAACCTAAAATAAAAGGGTTTGCCTACAGAATCTGAAGAGCTAGATGTAATGCAATGCTACATGTAACCCTATGAAACACCAGATTAAGCAGGTGAGCAGTGTCAATATTAAAATACATCAATTTACGCACAAATTCAGTGTTTCCTAATCATTTGCATAGAGCACATGCACATGGAAGTTCATCACTGTGCTGCTAGAGGGTGTGTTAATAACGTTGAAAATGAAAAGGGAATATTGCATAATAATGGAACTGTCAACATTGCATGTAAAAAGAATCCAAAAGTCGAAGTATTGGCAAGACTAACAATGCTGACAAGTCAAAGAGAATGTAAGATCAGTTATGTAGGCCATGCGACTTTGCAGCCAGCCTCCTAACTATAGAGCAGCTGTTGCAACTTGTGAGTGACAAAATGCAGTAGAGACAGAAAAACAAGTTTTACAAGTAACAAAATGTATTGCTCAAAGTAAAGCTCTGTGACAGCCTTGAGAATAATCAGCATAATACTAAGTTGTTTTTCTTCTTTTTCTTTGTTGGCCTTTGACCCCTTTGTCCTAGGGGTCACCATATTAGATAATATGATCTGCAAGATCTAGCACAGGTTTTACACCAGACACACTTCCTGTCGCAAACCTCCCATTTTCCAGGCATGAGCAAGCGCTGCATGCAGTGGCTCAGTTATATTGTGCATAGGGTTAAGAATATATATATATATATATATAAATAAAACACATGCACAATTAAACAAGCTAGGGTTGACACTATATATATATATATATAGTGTCAACCCTAGCTTGTTTAAACACAATGTTAGTCTATTCCTTTGGACTACTCTTCCAATTCCTCTACACAAGAACTACCCTAAACAGGCAAAACATTCAGAAGAGAATATGTTTCTTATGCTTTAATAAAAGTTGGGTTTGATTTGATGCACATTGCCTGATGTCCCATTTAAATCTGTTGTTTTGTGCATTTTCCCAGATCATCTGTGATTTGCGCTCCAAGAGGGGTTGGGAAAAAGCATGGAAGGATTTAGAGAGATGCAAACCACATGCAGATGGAAATCACTTGAACGTCCGCTCTCTGCTGTTTGTTTTCTTAACTTTTTGCTGACAGTGGCAAGCATACATTCTATGTTTTGGTCAGGCTGCATGCAGTGATGAAGACTGGGTATGGCTACAAGAAATGTGATGAAGTGAAATTTTCAAATGACCAAATTAGCAAAATTCCTCTTACATTCCTCTTAAGATCTGTTGTTTATTACAATAAACCTGCAAACAATCGTGTCCAAATACAAGTGTTGCTATAACAGCTAGCTTGAAATATCATGACCTACTATACTAGAGTTACAACATTTAACAGTTAACCCAAGGGCTTCAACAGTACGTCCTCATGAATTATTTAAAATGACTAGAATGGGAAAGTGATAACAGAGAGAAATCAATACTGGGAAATTGTAGACAAATCAATGGAGACAATAGCCTCAGTACAATCCCTTTGCTAGCTCTGATTGGTGCTGGTGATAAAGACTCACCAATTATTGGCACCTGACAGCACTTAATTATTAACTATTGTATTATTAACAGTATTTTCTGTCTCATAATGATCTTTCTTGTGTTACTCTTAAAATAGTACAATTCAGTTTTAACACTATAAGGGTCAACAGGCCTGCCAAAGTATTTAATACATATAGTAAACATTAACTTTTGGGTGAAATATTTTCCCTAAATAATCATTCATAGGCATGGTCTAGACGTGTAGTTTGAAATGAGGTTTGAGATGCAAAATAAAGAAACATTATGGATATGTCAGTCTGTCAGCGGCCAGATGCGTCCATTTGGCACACAAATTCTGCTTTGATTTTTAACAGAATGAGAATTGATTTTACACAGTAATGTCAATACTAATATAATAATAATGTTTCCATTATTTATACAAAACCATAATGAACCATAATTAAAGCCATATCATAATTTGCATAAAATACCATATGCCCCTCCCCGCACCCCTCCCCAAACACACACACACAAAGGCCAGTTCTTCCATTTTGTTATTTATTTTTTCTAGTAAATCTAAATAGTGCACATCAACCAGGACCTGGATGCCTGAAATTACAATTAGCTGTCCCTGACTCACACCACTGTGCTTAATGTACTGTAAGGTTTCATATCATGATATCTGGCTCAATAACAGAGCAGTCAATAAAAAACTTAAAATGGATGGTTTAATATATTTTTGACCTCAAATGATGCCCTTGTATAGACTAACTGAAAACAGAAAAATTACTATGATATTTTAAACCCCAAAGAATGCATCCCCAAATAAGAGGTCAGTATCGTCAAATGATCACCTTTTAGATTGAGGGCTATTATTGTCAATGGAGTAAAATATGCTACTGCTACACATATAAATACACCATAACATTAAAACCACCTGCCTACTTTGTAGGGCCTCCTTGTACCACCAAAACAGCACTGGCCCTTCGAGGCATGGACTCTACAAGACCTCTAAAAGTGTGCTGTTGTATCTGGCACCCCGAACTCTTTGTTCTGTCCTTCAAATTATTCCTGAACAACTTTTTCATTGTGAGAGGGCACATGATCCTGCTGGAAAAAAAAACTGTTTCCACGAAGAAGTGTACTAGGTCTGCAACAATGTTTAGGTAGATATTTGTATCAAAGAAACATCTTCAGACTGGGTGAAAATTAAAATATTTAATGGCTATAGAACTTGTCGTATCATTGGAGTCATGATGAAAACAGTCTTTCCCCATTTTGCTCTTACTGTGTGTGTGGTTAAACCATTTTCCAGGACACTGGCTGGGACAACATAGACCTAATGAATGGTCTCCAAGAAGTCAGAACTCACTCAGGAGGAGGTGTACAGGACAATGCCTCACACACTGGAGGACTTGGAGGCTTGGATTCAGGGGCGTCTGAGCAATTTACCAAACGACTTTCTTCAGAAGTCTTCTTCATAAATTTGTATTAGGAATAGGGACTTCATTACCTTTCTTTTTTTTGCCTAGTTACCCTGTACATGAATGCCTTCTTTCACATAGTCCTTGTGCCATCTCTTCTCCAGAAAAGCAATGCATACACACCCAGTGTATGTAAAAGAAAATGGAATTCATCAGACCAGGCAACCTTCATCCATTGCTCAATGGCTCATTTCTGATGGCCACATTTGCATTGACCAGGCTACACAGCTACACAGCTACACAGCTCTGTACTCAGCATGCTGTAATACACTGTGTTTTCTGGCACTGTTATATCATAGCCAGCATTAATTTTAAAAGCAATTAGCTCATCTGTGGGACGGGACCAGATCAGCCTTTGCCACCTACAGTATGCACATCAGTGAGCCTTACAGGTTTCCATGAGCCTGTCACTGGTCCTTGCTTGGATCACTTTTGGTTGGTACTAACCACTGCATGCTATAAATATCCCATAAGGTCTGCTGATTTGGAGAAGCCGTGGCCTACAGTAAGAATCTAGCCAACACAGTTTGGTCATGCAGACCCTTACATTTTCCAACACATCAACTTACAGTGTGTGTGTGTGTGTGTGTGTGTGTGTGTGTGTGTGTGTGTGTGTGGGTGTGTGTGTGTGTGTGGGTGTGTGTGTG
>JAQMYK010000039.1:20087994-20098056 GCA_030014345.1 Clarias buthupogon | reverse complement strand
ACACAAATGGCCCTACTAGTTTCACTGTTTACTGTACTCAGATCAAGCCATTTTTCTTCAGCATGTACAACCCAAAAACAGAGATGGGGCGGGGGGGTGGGGGGGTGGGTTGCAGGTAGACAGACAGACAGATCAACAGACAGAAATAAAGAGAGCAAAAGAGAGCAGACAACAGCAACTCACTTTAAAGTGTCAGACAGTGGTTAAAAACTCCCACTACCAGTGAACCACAGGCAATAAAAACATGTAGATGGAAACAGCACAGCAATGGCTTGGATCTCTCACTTTGGACTTGCCGTGAACCCAGAAGATTAGACCCAGGCTATAGAATTCTGATTATGTCAGACTAAGGAGGGGCCCTAACTGTCTCTTACTCAGTTTGGACTTAATATGGATAAGGAATATGTGGTTTTGCTCTGTTTCAGGTAATTAAAAGAATGGAAAAAAAAACACAAATGAAATACACTGGCAAATGTCTGTATATTTAAAGGATGGCATGCCAAAAATGCATCAAAAGCAAATAAAAACTTTTCTTTCATTTAGTGAAGCATTAAAGGTCAAGGTAGGGCAGGACGACAGAGTATTCCACCTCAAATTTAAGAACTTTGATTTTGTCAAACTAAGATGCTTAGGAGGCCACTGAAGAGAAATTAGCCCATCACTCATCTATTTAATATAATAATACACGGAGATTTCTCTTGGTTAGGAGCATCTGGAATGGGATGGGGCTAGGCTATACTGCATGAGAAAAATAAAGAAGCAAGTTAATCTAACAAAATATTATTAAAGGGCTAATTTCCTATGAGGTGCTAGAGATGCAGACAACCTGGAGACGGAAGGTGTGAAGTGTCAAAAGTTCAGGATATGCGTGTGTATATTCACAAGAAATGTTTGCCTTCTCAGGCCACTTTTCCAATTATATATCAAGCACTGGGAAGAGGATATTTAGAACCAGTCAATAGCTGGTGACAGGGTTCTTTATTAATAAATCTAGTTGTGACCAAAATTAAGTTGCTATAATATACGCTGACAATTCTGTCAAAAACAAAGTTGACTAAAATAAAATAACTGCAGATATTTGTTTTGTTGGTGATATTTGTTTTGCTTTTCATGCATAGTGAATTTTTTACTCTGATCAAATCAATGGGCATCTACCGTGTGGTATGGTGTCCGGCTTCACACAGAACAGATCTCAGATATTAAACGTAAACATATATGACATGCTCGTACCACAGATGTTTTTTTTTTTTTTTTTTGGATACTCTACAAATCACTGGACTGGTAAACTTGAGTTATTTTGCAGTGCTTGTTGTATGACAAAAAAATACACGTGCATGTACTTCCACCAGCATCAGGTTTCCTGATGGAATAGTGGCTCTCATCCAGCAACCTCACTGCTGTCATTTGTATTTGATTCTCAGTCAAGGCATGAGCTTAGTTGCTGGGGAAAAACAACAACATCATCATCATCAGAATTTTAACTATTTTAAATGTATGAGCTAAAAATAAATGCTATTAATAAATGTTGTTTTCATGTTATGTCATATTTGCAACACTGTGTTTGGGTTATTCATTCAACTTTGTTCCAATATTATTAATGATACCAAATTAACATTGCCACAACATTTTGACAACAAAAAACTTCCAGCTGCGTATTTCCTCTGAGATACCATAATATCTGTATCCATGTGTAGACTAGGCAGTGAAATCAGATGTAGAACATTTTAAGAAAATTTCTCAACTTTGCCCATGGTATTTATTTGGTATAGCAGAAGAACTTTTTTTTTTAAAGTTATTGGCTGTTTGTGAGCAGGGGTGTTGAGGTGTGGGAAGTGGCAAACGCTTAACAGCTGGCAGAGTATGCAGTACTTTGGCATGAGTACACAATGAACAAGATGAGATTAACCTGTTGATGTT
Organism: Clarias buthupogon; assembly: GCA_030014345.1. Classification (NCBI taxonomy): domain Eukaryota; kingdom Metazoa; phylum Chordata; class Actinopteri; order Siluriformes; family Clariidae; genus Clarias; species Clarias buthupogon. The sequence goes on along the minus strand of JAQMYK010000039.1, from coordinate 20,096,139 downwards.
ACAAAGCATATTGGATCACCAGTATGTTTCCTGGACAAGCTGAGAAGTCTTGTGAGTGCCAAGGTGCATAGTGGCTGGGGAAATGTGGGCCCACGTGATTAATCAGACTTGGAAAGCCAAAGACTGCTTTCTTGCTACTTTCTTGCTTTAAAAATGTTGGAGCATTCTCCGTCCAGATCCCAGGAGTTTGCTTCTACAAATCATGCCATTGGCAGTGTACTTTTGTTTTGAGGGTTCTTTGAGTGATGCTGGATGCAAGACATCGAATCAGCTTTGTAAATATTACGAAGGTGTGACATTCTCTTTCCAGTCAGTGCTTCTATTACTATAATACTATTTTAACAGTGAGTAGCTCTCTGTTGCCCATATCATAGCTGTACACAGCTGTGGTAGGTTTACAAGAAAAGAATGTAACTGGATGGAGCTGGGGCCTATCTCCAAACCTTTTTAAAAGTACAATTCCCACTGCATTTTCTAAGGTGTTCACAATGAAAGTGGTCATAGTGTCAGATGGAGCTCTTCAGTGATGGTGTGGTTGATTAAACTGCCAGAAGCACCAGAGTCAGTCAGTGCTGTAAGACAGAAGAACAGGCAGTGTGAAATAATAGAATGATGACTCACTGGATTTGAATGATGTCTATAGCATCTTCTCTCCTTGGGCAGCTAATTTGATGCCAGCTTCATGCTGGCCTTCTCTGTCCATGAGACGGCAAAGTATTTTATCACAAAAAGATTGGAGGGAGCAAAATGCTAGTCAAGCAAACTTTAATAAAGGCACTCAAAACAAAAAGGTGGATCTGAACCAAATAATGAGAGACAGACAGAGGTCATGCACTCTTCAAACAACATCAAGCAGACTAGAGGATAGTCAAAACTGCGAAACCAGAAACAGGATCAAAAACAGGAATAAAGGATATCAGCAGTCCTGGCTTAGACTGGATGATAAACAACAGAGAGTGTATACTTTGTGTTGGTAATGGGGAGGGGATGCACTGAATGTGTGTAATTAAGTCTAATAGTTCACAAACAGTAGCCAAGTGAACTGGAATAAGTCTGCTGGGATTTGGAGTTCTAGGCATGCTTGTAGGCCATGCAGAATTCTGGCAACTGATGTTAGGGGCTGATTCCAAAGAATCAATGACATTTTTTTTTTTCTATAAACAGATTTGTTTATTAAAGGTAAGGTGTCTTGGAATTTAATTTTTACATGCAAATTTTCCACTTTTAGGGGTTAACCTCAATCAGATGAAGAACTGCATTTGGTAACTGTGTTTGGTATCATTACCTCAAGAAAAACACATATTTGTAGAAAATCTGTATTTTTGTATTTGTGCACCTTTAACTTTATAATTTATATTTTGTATACACTTTTAATGCCCTAGACATTTAAAAAACAATGAAAAATAATAATGAAAAATCACAAAAGTCAAAGAAAGTCTTGGTAAAAAAAAGTTTAAATTTTGAATTTCCAAGAACAGTCCAAAGAAATGTAGCTTTGGTTAATTGATGTTCATAGTGTGTGAGTGAGTATGTGAGTGTGTGCGTGTTAGTGCTCTGTTATGGACTGGCACCCCGTCCAGGGTGTATCCTGCCTTGTGCCCTGAGGACATTGGGATAAGATCCAGGCCTCATGCAACCCTGTACAGGATAAGCAGTATAGATAATAAGTAAGAGTGAGGCAGTGAGTGAGTGTATTTCCAAACATTAAATGAGTGCCTTATAAAGGGTTAAAACAGTTAGTGAGTTTTATATATATAGTTTTAGTTAGTTATTTTTATAGACAAGCAATTTCTGAATTATATATTTTACAGGCCAATCCACATCTTCTATGAGCATATCACAGTAATATTTACACTATTGACAAAGGCACAATATAGACATATTCTTAACAAATTGTAGAAATGGTACACTTTGCATAAACTTGCTGACCACCAGTAAAAACCATTATAGCTGCAATATTTGTTGTAGTATGTTGTTAATGTACTGTGTAGACACACTCACCAACAGCTGCCCCCAACAGGCACACATACTGTACACTAGTCATTTTCTGATAAACCATCTATAACTCTAATGCCAAATGTTTTTTTTTTCTCTGTTGACTGTATACCGTGGCAAAAGTGTTTGCTTTAAAAATTTTCAATCACACCTATTGTATTGCATTTGGAAGGTTAATTTAAGGTCAACAAGTCAAACTGAGTGCCAACCATTTTCACTGGGTTTAACTAAGGGACAATGAAAGTGTTCCTGTTGAGGATCTGCAGATAAGGCCTGCTCTGACATGGACAAAATAGACAACCACACCTACTAACACCTGCAGTGGCAGATGAGGAGAAGATAAGACTAAAGATATACTGCCATCTGATCAGAAGGTGCCGACGGCAAGTGCTGCTGGAGCACACCTCTAAGCCTGTACATACAGAGGAATCTGAGATACAGAAAACAAGATTTATTTACGGGTTATGAGACTGTAAAGGCAACATTCTAAACTTTTACTTATTTGTGTATGTCTTAGCCTTCCTGTCAGTGCAAGACAAAGATATTACATTAGATTGAAAATTATTACATGCTATGTACAGTGAATTGCCTAATTCTAGTTACACCAGACTATAAACTAGACAACACTTCCCAAAATGTGTGCTTAAAGTTCATTTTATAAAGTACATTTAAGTAAACTTCAAGTATATTTCCCAAGTATATTTTATTTAATAAGTATGCTACATATAAATATAATGTAATATTCTGGTAATACTGTGAGTTTCAATACTTCTTGGAACTAAATTGGCCTGTGTTTTAGTTTATAAGTGTAAGAGTAGTAAACTTTGAGTACACAACTAGTTCATATTTATTTTTTATTTTGTACCGCATCTTCACTGTAAAGTATAATAAAAGTTATCTGTTATGACTGTGTTGGTCAGAGAATGAGATTGTTGCATCCTACTGTACATGCATAGACCCATTTCGGAGGATACAGATGGCACTTATGTTGTCGCATTCACTTTCATGTTCAGGTTTGTTTGACTTCCATATCTGATTCGTTCCATCGGCACAGTTCCCTAGCACGGAATGCTTGTGTTCCCACTGATCAAAATTAAACAGACTTTAGAGTCATGTGTACTCAGAAACGATCCTGGGGCCCTATTACAAAAACACCCTTAGTAAATTTCTAGTTTAGCAGTTTTAGATTGTGAGTATATTTGTAAGCTTTATCTAAGAAACATTAAGATCATAATTGTAGTTTACTGCTTTTATATTATTTTTGCTCTTATAAATATACTACTAGATTTCTCTTCAGGTTTAACTTCCTATAGTTAAATATACCTTTAAGTAGATATAAAGTTAACTATTAAACATTGTCAATGGATTATACATATTTATACTTATTTTCTTTATAAAGGCATAACTTTGGGTTGCTTGTTTGGAGGAAATTCCTGTTTATTCTGACAAAACAGTGACATAAGAGTAGCTTTGCTCAAGATCAACTGCTCGTTTCAACTTCTCTTCCAGGGGCAGATTGTACAAAAGGGTGAAAAAAATATTTACATATTCATCACAAAACACATTTCAACATACCTGACAAAAACAGAGACACAAAACTACCTCTAACTAATATGATATAAACCAAATATAAACCAACATGGTGGCTATTAGCTTAAATGATCAGAACTTTTAAGGTAGCTATTCCCACCATAAATAAGCAACATCTTTACATTAATAAACAACAAAGCACATGTTGATGATTGAGAAGAAATTAAAAACACATATTACAATTGAAAAGATAAGATGGATATAGATAATAAATTAGGAGGGAAAATGCAAACCACACAAGGATTGCACAAAAGAGGAGGAGGAAGTACATACACATGATTTATAAGTAATACGGTAGAAGCAGTGAACAAGGAAGATCTTAATCGTGAATTCGAAAAGGAGAAGAACAGGTATTTCTAGAAATAGAAACAGTCAGGTACACTAAAACAAATTGTGTGTAATTATAATAAACAAAGACAAAAAATTATTATTTGCAACCTGGGTTACACTGACACCAAAATATAATAACCAACACTGCCATTTAAAACAAAAACACCAAAAACACATAGTATGACCACAGTTATGGATCTTTTCTTACCACACTTTTCCCTTGCACTCAACTATCCATGAATATACTTCAATAAAGCACTCTGCAAACAGACAGCACTTTCAGCGATGACCTTCTGTGGCTTTCCCTGCTTGTGGAGGAGGTCGGTGATCATCATCTGGACAACTGTCAAGTACACAGTCTTCCCCACTGTTTGTGAAGTGTATGGAACTAGACTGAGAGATACACAGTATTTATACTGTATGACTAGTATTTTACTTACACTCATGAGCATAAGCCATACTTATTCTAATAAAAAGGCTTAAAATATTTCACTTTATGTTTAATAAATCTAGAAGGTTTTCACTTTTTGAGTCACAAACCTTTTCCCCAATATTACATTTTTTTATGTATACAGTAATGGCTTATAGCCATAAATATATAGAATATATATAATAAAGAATTATCTTAAAGTCATACATATGCTTTTCTGTTTTTTTTTTTTTTTGTGGTTTAAAACACTGTGGCAAAGATCAGGTTCACTTCCACTCATGTACTATTTACTTTAAACTATTCCACCCCAAATTACAAGACAAGTATACTTGAACTTTACTTTAGGCAAGTTCACTTAATTATACTTGTCTTATGTGTCTGCCAAAATATACTTAAGTATTGGCCAAAGTAAACTTTTCTGTATACTCCTCAGTTTAAGCCTAGTATACCTAAATATATTATTGTTAATTAAATCTCTAATAAATACATACTTTCTTATTTTCATTTAAAAGGAGTATACTATTATTACACTTCAATATATATATTTTTTGGTAAAGGTACCCTTACCTGATAATCCACTCAAAGATCCTGACACAGTTCCACCTCATTTTTACCAGTTCATAACTGAATTCTTCCTGGCATGATATTAATAGTAAAACTGGCAACTAGGCAACCCATCCAACCATTATCACATTATAATTGAAGGAATATAATTGTGCTGCATTGTGCATGATCCATACTTTTGGGGCAGTTGTGGCTCACACGGTTGAGGCTTTGGGTCGGAGGTTAGAGCCCCACCACTGCAAAGTTGCCAGTGTTCCGTCTTGGAAAAGACCCATAACCCTTAATAAGACTTGTGGATCAAATGATTCAATGTGATGACCCATAGTGTAAAAGGGACAATGCCCCTCCCCCTGCCCCCCCCCAAAAAAAATAAATACATATAAATAAAATCCTAGATTACATATTTACCAAAACATAAAAATTTTAATGCTAATTTCTTCCATGCGTGTGGAATGTGTACAGATGTTTTGCTTTTTAGAAGCCAAAGCAAGCTGTAATCGGTTAGGATTTGTTTCTTATGTAATACAGAGTTCAGCTTTCTTGCTCCAGGTAGTATGATCCTTAGGATTTGGATGAGTAGGCATAAACACACAGTATAAACATATTTCTTCATCTATGCAGGATATTTGTCAACATTTATGACAAAGAAATTGTTACATTCATGCAAAATCTGCACTGTCACTCAACAACCTACTATGCTGAATTTACTGAAAGTTAATAAGAAGAAACTGACTTAGCAACATGAAGGCCTGGTGCTTGTAAACACAGTAGTCCTTTTGGCTGTGACTAGAGTCAAACCCCAGGGGCAGAAATGCCATAAATTTGAGTACTGAATGTTCTCAAATATTTTTTGCATGTTGTGCATTAATTGTTCCACTGTTCTTTGGGTGATGGGAGTTATACACTGACAGTAATAAGCTGATTTCAAACAAAAGTTTTATTTCTCTTGTCTATTAGCACATACAAATCAGTGTGCTTCCCAAAACAGCAGATATATTCTTTTAAAATCCAATTTCTCCAAATGATGCCAGTATAAGGCAATCAAAACCAGCTCACAGCTAATTATTTCCCCAAAATCTGAAGAAAATACTGTTTATCTAATCTAAGCAGGAAGGCCTTTAACTCACAGTTATCTTCATGTGGCCTATTTCTAAAAGCACTTGTGCATGTATTCTCTGCTATACTACATATGTAATAGTTATTTACATCAGTTAACAATTCATGTTCTTTGGCCCATAGTAGAACTTAGCTTTATGTTAATGATATTATTTCTTTGTTAAATGCAGGTGTTGCAACTTCCTGTTAAACATGACTAGTGTAATATAAATTGAGTGAAAAATGGGGAATGTAATTTCAATGCACATTATTATTAATCTATAATGAATAATTAAAAGAAAAAAGAGCATTACATGTTTACACATTAATAGAGAAATAATATGTATTTTATTACTATAGTTCAAGATAAAAATGAGATGAGATGATGATGATAAAATGTAGATATAATGGACTGAGACAGAAACACTTACAGGGAGCTGTAGATAGATTTTGTTTTAGGATATTCATCTGAAAGATATTAGTGTTTTAGTTTTTTTAAGCTGAGATACACATGTGAAGAACAATATCTTTGATACATTTTGTGGATGACTGTTGATGCCAGTGATCCTATTATATTATCGATTTTACAAATAATACCAATAATAATACCAATAAATATTATTATTAATAACAATAATCATAGCATAACATTTAAGCAAGCAGCATGTTTTTTTCAAATATTATTTGTCAATGGAAGGAACACCACTGAACCCTCAACAGGATCATGGCCACCCAAGGCTTATTGATGCACATGGGGAGTGAAAGCTAGATCATCTCATCCAATCCTACAGAATAGTCACTGTAGCACAAACTGCTGAGAAAGGTAATACTGACTATGGAGGTACATGGCCTCAGACTCAGACCAGTTAGAATGGCCATGCTGACTCTGTGCACTGAAACAACTGCCTTTAATAAGTATCATAACTAGACCAGGCAGCAATGGAAGATATGGTTTGGTCTGATTAATCTTATGTATCAACAATTTCTTAACATAAGATTATAACAAACTAATTATAAGATTATTAGGCCTATTTCTATTTTCTATTGGCAGAGAATCAGAATGAGAAAGAGCTGTACTGCCAAGTATGTACAAGCAATTTGTTTCGGCGACAGAAGCTTCCAGGGACGACAGAATATACAACTTTAAAAAAAAAACAGTCGACAACAAATGGAGTAGGATGTGGGGTATTATCAAATAAATCAAAGAAATATCAGTAGTATTGCACATTTAACTGTTCATGAGGTGGATTGCCTGGGCGAAAAACTGTTCTTGAGCCTGAATGTCCTGGTGTTTGGTGCTCTGTGGCGCCGACCAGACAGCAAGAGTTCAAAGAAGAGGTGACTTGGATGTGAGGGGTCCAAAGTGATTTTCTGAACCCTTTTCTTCACTCTGGATATACACAGTTCTTGAAGGGTGGGCAGGCGAACACCAATAATCCTTTCAGCAGTCCAAACCATCCTTTGTAGTGTTCTGGTGTCTAATTTTGTAGCTGAGCCAAACCAGACAGTTATTGAAGTGCACAGGACAGATTCAATGACGGCTGAGTAAAACTGCATGAGCAGCTCCTGTGGAATGTTGAACTTCTTCAGCTGGCGAGGGAAATACAAACTCTGATGGACCTTTTTAACAATGGAGTCAGTGTGATTGTCCCACTTCAGGTCCTCAGAGATGGTGGTGCGCAGAAACCGCTGCTGCCACAATGCTGTTCATGAGGATGAGTGAAGGAAGCACAGGGGGGTTTCCCCAGAAGTCCACAATCATCTCTTTTGAGTGTGTTCAGCTCCAGGTTGTTGTGACTGCACCAGACAGCCAACTACTCAACCTTGCGTCTATATGCAGACTCGTCACCATTCTGGATGAGGCAGGTGACTGTAGTGTCATCCAAAAATTTCAGGAGCTTGACAGAGGGGTCTGTAGAGGCAACCAGTGTTGATGAATTTCCCCAGTCTCACTAGATGTTGCCTGTCTGTCAGAAAGCTGGTGATCTACTGATAGATAGAACTAGGAGCTACAGTTAGTTTGGTCAGTTTTTTGTTATTTTGCTAGTTTGAAGCATTTATTTCTTAGTCCAAGTACTGGAGAAACAGATGCGTCTTGAGTCGTCGTTTAAAGATAGTCAAAGTCTCTGCTGTACGGACAT
>JAQMYK010000039.1:20070937-20083816 GCA_030014345.1 Clarias buthupogon | reverse complement strand
CACACACACACACACACACACACACACACACACACACACACACACACACACACACACACACACACACAAGCATGTACACTTTCACTATACATTCCTCTTCCCTCTACAAATTCTAAGTCCACTTTCATAGCTAAATCTATTAAAGTGATAAAAATGCAATGTTAAAAAAAAAACAACTGAGAGAGTCCAAACATCACATTTAAACATCTCAACAACACAAGATTTTTTCATGTATTTTCTAAAGATTTTCTTTTTCAATGCCATGTTCACAAAGAATATGACTTCATGCATTGTGAGATTTATGTCTTGATCTTCAGCCTTCCATTGCAGGATGCTGTGGACTGAGGTTTCTGGCTTCAGGGCTTTCAATTGTGGATCGTTTCTACCATAGGTGGATGTTGACAAATCGTGCTACTTCTGTGAAAGCATTGTACAAACATTTCTAAAAAAAGACTGTCAGCCTCAGAGAAGCAGCTGTCCTGAGCTGCATTTTTCACAACTGAATATCAAGAACGCTTGTTTTTAAGTTCTACTATGTTCATATTCTGGGCTTTTTTTTGGCCCGTTATCCATAATAGAGGTCTTTGCTGAGAGTTCTTGGTTCCGAGGCATGTAATAAAGGGAGCGGTGGGTTGCAGTAAGTCAAACCACATTTGGTTTTCTCTGTCTATACTGGCTTTCATGATGCAAAATAAGAGCTCTGCATGGAGTAAAGTCGGTCAATAGGGTTTCCGACACGTGCCTGCAGTGAGCCTGCCTCTGAAGAAGCCATGAAGCAGTCGCTTAGGCTGGTCAAGGAGGTGTCACTGTCAATGTCATGGAATATGGAGTCGTTTCCTGTGGAAAATGACAAGAGGTTAACTGATGGTGTTTAATAAATTCAAGCATGATTAAATAATGCTCTAAATCTTTCCAATGCTTAATTATACACTTTTCTCTTTTGTTTTGTTCTATATTATGATGACTACTCTTCATCAATTCATTAAATACAAATGCATCACTAACTGTAATTGTCATGAAAAAACTAATTCAAATACTATTCAAATGCATTTAAACGAAACGGAATCAAACACACACGGTTATGTTGGCTTCTGTGCTAATCTTCTGTTTTTGCCATTTTCCTTGTGGGCACAGTTAAGCTTAATACTCAGTTCCAATCTTAATGACACCATTACACAAGACAGTGACAGGTTGATGGGCTATGGTTTTTTAATGAGCTGGCAATGCTGCCTGTTTCCTGCTGTAACGTCATAAACCCTGAGCTGGAGTGTGATGAAACTGGGGATTGGGGCCCTGCCATTAAAGAGAATGGATGACAAGGCACCTGGGACCTCTTCATTGCCTAACTGTGACCAAACATACATAAGCAACACTCATCATGGAGTTAATAATATCGAGAATATTGGCCATAAAAAAATTACAGGAAGTTTTCTCTGGTATTATGAGCTTTTTGTCTATGTTGACAAAAACATGCACACAATTTTTTAATTATTCTCCAAAATATCTGTGTTTTTATTGGATGGTGTTATGCAAATTGATCTCTACTTTTGGTCTAAACAGTCAGCCATAGTGATTAATCAATGTTATCCTTACATGTTTCACCACAGATCATAACATGACACAATGCATAATAGCACACATTATCACTCACTGATAGATGAGATTATTGTTTGTGTGGGAACTGGGGATGAAGGGCTATTGTAGGGCAAACAGGTTGCACTAGCTTCATTTTATTACACAATTTGAAAATTAAATGAACTACAAATGCAAATTAGAAGGGCTTATGCTGTTATTTGTGTGCTATAAATTTTTTGTAGTGGTATGGTAAATTTGTTGGATTTCAAGTTAAAGAATACTTCCATGCTTTTGTTGCATATATTCTGAACCATGCCAAGCTATGCTCTAAACACATTGAGTACTACTAACCATATGGATTCATGTGGTCACCAGGCATCTGAGGTGGGGTAAGGCCCTGCTGGAAGGCATCAGCAGTGTAACCATTTTCCATGGCAACCATCTGCTGCTGTGCAGAGGCCAGTGGTGTGTAGGAGTTTATCATGTTCTCCATCCTATTGGACATCACCTCTGGAAGCAGATAAAAAAAACAGCATAAGAATGTGATGAGAATTGTAGATTGACCAAAACCAAGAGACCAACTCCTTCTGTAGGTATTCTTTAAATGAGAGAGAGAGAGAGAGAGAGAGAGAGAGAGAGAGAGAGAGAATGATGGCCAGTTACTGTAGATAATACAAAACATTTATTGTTGTTTATTGTGTAATGTGGTTGTCAGGACAGAGATTTTCAACAGACTCATGTATAATGTTAGTATCTGCCCTCAAAATCAAGCTGAGCTCCATGAAACACTTCCAAACAAGAAACATGCTTTACTGAATCACAACAAGATTCTCCCAGACAAATCCAAATGAGAAATTCTCCATGAATCCCTCCAAGAGCTAAGGGCTAGGAGTCTTGTGGCTTTCAGACAAATGCCCACCATCTCAGATCTTTTCTTTAGAGGGGTGAGCTCCTTCAAGAATATCTGAAATTCATTTGCAAAGATCACCACAATGTTCCATTACATCTTTCTGGTGTGAGAGTATTTGATGTTGAAGGAGGATGTATATAGGAACATATATATGAGGGTCCTTTACATTGTACTGCAAAGACAGCGGTTTCATAAGTACTATGAATGTTATAAACAGGCTACTGTCCCGAATAACCAGGTCAGCTCCCACACAAAGCAATTTTTTTTTCATGTTCTACCATATCTCTGAGAAAATAGTATTACTGAACGTACTTTAGGCACAGATTATTGACCAATAACAAAAGTGGCAGAAGTGACAGAGAGGTCAAGCAGTCTGCAGGACACCAAAGAACTGCTGAATGACATATCTGTCACAGTTTGAAAAAGTGGAACTATGAACTTGGATGTGTGGATATGATGACTCTACAGTTGTGATGCTTGACAGCAATCTAGCAATGTGCCCTTTTTTATTATTATTTTTATTTTTTTACAGCCAAGTTTGTAATAAAGCCTCATAACTGGATGTACCATGAGGATAGTCTAACACTGGTCTATAAAATAAAAGTATTATTACTCTTGGTTTATAGCTGAAGATGATTCAATGATCTCCAGATTATGAGTTTCCAGCGGAGAAGGTACAAGGGGGTCTGCTCAGCAGTAAAATGTCAATATTAGCTTTGGGATTTCCCCAAAGTAAAGAGAGAAAGAACTGTTCTCATGTTGTACAACAGAAATGCACGCTTCTTACCTTGTTTCTCTAGGGATCTTAAATATAAATTTACTTTATGCTGATGCCTTTAATTATGTTTTGCTTTAGAGTAAAACATGCTTGCCAACATGACCAGTGTGCTTGAATTTATTCTTTCTGCATTTAAATGTAATTAGTCACATGTATTTATGAAATGTCAATGTCATAGCCCAGTAGTCACACTGTTAACATAAAATTCAGCCCTAAAGTCTGACTCTCTGTAATTCTGCAAACATGGAGTTGTGTTGTTGAGATGTAATAAGATCTAAAGCTGTACAAAGATACCAAGTTTTTTTTTTTACATGAACAATGGTGTAGCAAAGAGAGAGAGAGAGAGAGAGAGAGAGAGAGAGAGAGAGAGAGAGCAATAAGTGAGCAAAGTCTCTTTTAACTCTTTTAATGTAACAGTAGGTATGCATACTGCTATATTTCTTCCAGGTTTTTAAAAGATTCAACGATAAAGCCAGAGGGTTTACATGCACTGAGTATGAGAGTACAATGACAATGTGCCAATGTATTTCCAGGTTCCAGGACTTAATATAGAGTATAATAGTCAATGTGTGATTCTTGACCTGAAATGAGTTGCAATAGTAATATAAGGACAGCAAGATCTTTAACAATACTAAAGCAATCAGTGTCAGTATCAGAAATAGATACTAGCTTGTCCTCAATGCTTGACTGAATAGAAACATGAGATGCCATTTTGTCAAAAAGGGGATGCAAGATTATTTTCAGTTGAGAGGAAGAAGGTGGGTGGATGGGTCAAGATACAGGCAAATTTAATGTACAGTACTTGTATAGTAAATGAATCCCCCACCTCCACAGACACTCCTGAATACCCCTAGTTACCCTATTGGTCTGAGATGCTGGTGACTGAGAGGCATGACCAGTCAGATACCAATGAGAACCATCTGATCACTTTGAAAAATCCTGAAACAACTGAATTTTTTTTTCATGCAAACAAATTTACAATGAAGTTCATTTTGGGACATTGTACCTTGGCCCAGCCTTTGGGAGTTCTGCTGCTCCTGTTGCTGCTGCTGTCTTCGGGCCAACTTCTTCATCTGAAAAAACACAGATAAAGGCACAATCAGAACACTTCGGGACATCCCGAACTTTGTCTTTTTTGTCTTTTCTAACTTGAAAAAATTTGATGCTCCTTGTTGTTCACCTCTACTTGAACTACATAGCCGTCTATCTGAATACATTATATTATCCTGGGGCTTTTGAAGATAGCATCAGAGCTAGAAGGTGGTTTCAGACACTAACATAAGAATGCGATGGATGTTAGTGCATCACTCTTTCCCTTGCAGGGAGTTTTTTGTGGAATGCAATGAGAGGTTAAGCCCGAGGCAGATTACAGCTGAGATTTGCTGTCTATATCCCCACTAGCACTCTCCCTTTTGGCAGTACCTTTGGAGGGCTTTGCTTTAGTGATGTGGTTGGAGAATTACTCGCAGATTGTGGTATTATCTGGTCTCAGGATATGCATCACTGAGTTCATGTAGGTAATACACTGTAAAATGGATGGGCAGAGTTCATACAAAGAGGGCTCACCTTCGCCCTCTGGTTCTGGAACCACACTTGAACCACACGGACACTCAGGCCTGTTTCAGCAGCCAGGGTTTCTCTCACCTGCATATGAAGACATCAACATGACAAATCCTTAAATATCTCAAAGGATATTATTTTTGGTTAAGACGTCAATATAAATCATCATGTTTTGTTTGTCTTTTAACAATGAATATCCCACTGACCCTGGTTATCATTTAAACACGTATAACTGTAATTACAAAACTGGTCATTTTAATATATACATGCTAATGTGTACAAGTATACTGACCCAAAACCATTCTGCTGTGTATCTGTAACTATAACAGAGCTCATCAGTCCTCAGTCAATGCACTGTGCATACTGATTTGTCTCCTCTCTTTGTGCTTAGTGAACCTTTTCTTAGTGGGCAGGGCTTAATGTTCTCTCTCTCTCTCTCTCTCTCTCTCTTTCATTCATTCCATGTGCATGGAGTTTGCATGTTCTCCCTGTGCATGTTCTCCCTCCACAGTCCAAAGACATGCAGATTAGGTTAATTGGTGTTCCCAAATGTGAATGTGCGTATGAATATTGACCAGAGATCCTACCACCCACAGTCTTAAAAATGAGAATAAATAGTCACAAATGGTCATCTACACGCTTTTGTTGTTGTATTGCAATTTTACCAATGATTGCATTAGATTGTTTTTGTAAAAAAGAATAAAAAAAGTAACCCCAAAACAAGGTTGCAAATATGACCTCAAAACCACACAATATTACCATCAAACAAAGAAGGGTGGTTTAACCTACCAGTGTACACTACCAGTCAAAAGTTTGGACACACCTTCTCCTTCAGTGGCCTTTCCTATTTTTTTTTTCTTTTTTTCAACATTGTACATTAATACTGAAGATATCCAAGCTATGAAAGAACATGAATGGAATTACGTAGTAAACAAAAAGTGTTAAACAACCTAGAAGATGTTCTATATTTTAGATTACCTGAAGTAAACCTGACATCCACTGTTCAGAGGAGACTGCATGAGTCAGGACTTCATAGTCGAATTGGAGCAAATAAACCATTACTTCAGGAGAACAACAAGCAGAAGATTCTCGTTTGGCCCAAGAAACACCAGGGCTGGACATTAGATCAGTGGAAAACTGTCCTTTGGTCTCAATTTAGTCCAAATTGGAGATTTTTTAACCACTATGCCTTTGCTAGACAAAGAGAGGGTGAACAGATACATCCTGAATGGGTGGATCCTACTGTAAAGCATAGAGGAGGAGATATGATGGTGTGGGGACGCTTTGTTGGTGCAAATTTAACCAGCATGGCTATCACAACATTTTGCAGTGATATGCCATCCGATTTGGTTTGCAGTTAGTGGGACCATTGTTTGTTCTCCAAGAAGATGTAAGTGCTATTTGTCCAATAAGGAGAGTGATGAAGTGCTGCATCAGATTACCTGGCCTCTACAATCACCCAGTCCTAATTCATTTGAGATGGTTTGGGATAAGATGGACCAGAGAGTAAAGGAAAAGCATCCAATAAGTACTACACATCTCTGGGAACTCCTTCAACGTGAGGCTGACTGAGGGAATGCCAATAGTGTGCAATAAAGGTGTGATACAGAAAATGTGGCTACTTATATAAAATATAAAATATATTCTGGGTTATTTAGCACATTTTTGTTGGAACCATAATTTCATATTTGTTCTGTCATTATTTTATGTCTTCATGTCTTTCATGTCTTCAGTATTAATATACAATGTTGAAAAAAAAAATAACGAAAAATAAATGAATAAGAAGGTGTGTCCAACTGTCTGTATTAAGCAAATACAACCTCAGACAAAAAGCAACATACAACTGTTTTCACCAGGCCTTTATTTATTTAACAGAAAAAAACATGTGGGCAATAGTAAGTACCCCCTTACTGCTACGACAGGATTTAGGAGGGCAAGATGCAGCTAGGTGCTGTGGTGATAATCAGCACTTGAATAATAATCAGCAGGTGTACATGAAGTTTTGGGAGTTGGTTGTCTGAAGCATTCAAGTGTGTGTTAACACAATGCTAAGAGGCTATAGAAGAAATTGTTGCTGAACATCAATCTGTAAAAGGTTATAAAACCATTTAGAGTTCAACATTTTACACTGAGAAAGATTATTCACAAGTGGAAAGCATTGAACACAGTTGCCAAGCTTCCCAGGAGTGGACATCCCAGCACATTGACCACATGGTCAGCCCTTGCAATGCTAATAAAAATATAAAAAACCCAAGATGTACATCAGGATCTTTACCACAAAGCTACATCTCAGATTCTACAGGCTTCACTGAGCATGTTAAATGCTAAAGTTCATGACAGCACAATTAGAAAAAGACTGAACAAGTATAGTTTGCTTGTAGGGGTTGCTAGAAGAAAGTCTCTTCTGTCCAAAAAGAACACGGAAGCATGAGTGTGGTTTGCAAAACTCCATCTGAACAAACCACAAGACTTCTGAAACAATGTCCTATGGACAAATGAGACAAAGTGGAGTTGTTTGGCCTTAATGCCTAGCAAAATGTTCCCCAAAAGACAAAAAGCCCTGCTGTCATACCCGCTGTCAAGGACTGCAGTGGAGGGCTTGTTTTGCTGCCACAGGACCTGGTCACCTTGCAGTCATTTTGTTGACCATGTACTCCTGTATACCAGAATATTCTAGAGGCAGTTGGTTGAAAATGGATCATGCAAAATGACAATGATCCAAAGCATACTAGAAAATCTACATCAGATGGCTAAAAAAATAAAAGAATGAAGGTTTTGGAATTATTTAGTCAAAGTCCAGACCTCAACCCAACTAAAATGCTGTGGTGGGACCTTAAGAGAGATGTGCATAAGCAAATGCCCCAAAACCTCAATGAACTGAAGCAATAGTTAAATGAAAAATAGGCAAAAATTCCTTCACAATGATGTAAGAGAATGATAGTCATACAGGAAACAATTACTTTAAGTTATTGCTGCTAAAGGTGGTACACATGCTAATGAATAATCGGGGTACGTAGTCAGGGAAACAACCCCTACTAATTCTAAGAGTTGCACAGACCAGTGCACCCTTAGTGATGAAAGAGAAAAAAAGAAAAATAAATCTGCTGAGTATACTAGCTTTTTATAAGCTTTACCTTCTCTAAAACCAGCACTATAATAATGTATGTTATTTGGGTAAGGAGCACATTGCCTAAAGATTTCCTTTGGTGAGATTATTTGGTTTAAAAATCCAAAAACATTTTCCATGATTTGTGTCCATATAGAAAGCATTTCTGCCTCTTAATGCCAAACGCAGTGGCTCACCTTCCGGCAGGGTTTAGAGGACACCTCAAATGAAGCTTTGAAGGCTCTTCTCTGCTGAGTGGTGAGGATGGTACGTGGTCGTTTGGGTCTCCTTGGATCCTTCCCATCATCCCCTTTACCTGGGCCTCCAGAGCACTTCTCCGGCTTGATATCCAGTTCTTCATCCTCACTCTTCTCTGGGGAAAGATCCGTCATTCACAGGAATCAGCACATTTCACTGCAATTTTTCAGACAGCCTATTGATGAATAGATGTTTTTGTTCTGTTGCATTTTCTGGAGATTCAGACACAGTACATCCATAATGAAAAGAGACACATGTGGTTTTAATACTTTTATCAATTTATTGCCGAAAGAATAGGCCACATCCTCTTACAAGGCTACAGATGCATTTTGTAAAGCACTATGAAGTATGCACATTTGTCACTGAACTGGACATTGTGTCATTTATAATTAATAACCCGCAGCTTTGGCTGTTTTGCACTGAATAAATCTTTGATAAGACGCCTTAACATAAAGGATGCTATACTGTAGGGAGAATAAGTATGTGGAATTTGTGCACATATGGGAAAAGATGTAAAATAGATAGGCTTCTATCCTTTAGGCTTCTAATCAATACCCACGACCATACACATTAGACTGGTGAAAACAAAATGCAAAAAAAGGTAAACATGTTTTTTATAAAAGCTTATAAATGATGTATTAAGTTATTGTGCAAAATGCTTGGAATTTAAGTTGAACTTTGGCAGCCAACTTTACTAGTGATAAAAATCTTTACCCAGCATGATACCAAGTATCCCTTATCACATTATTACTTTTGAAACTAAAATATATAATATTATTCAATCAACTAATCACTGTGTCTCAATTAGATGGTGATAATATGTGTGATCCTCAGGCGGTCAATCAAAGCCTTCCCCTGTCATGGTAATCTCTTCCAGTAGGTCGTACTAATGTGCCATCTAAATGAAATGGCTCCTGGCTCTCCTACTGTAATTACAATAGCCAAGCAGGGGATTGGCTTTATTGTTCAGTGGAAAGAGGTTTCACCTAATAAGACAAAGCAGCTTATGTGTGATAGAATAATAATCATAATTAGAAAAGGGGCTAAACTCCATGACATGGCAGAGTTCAAAAGTTAAAAACCCATGTAATGGCTACAATCCCCGAGTGACAGTTTCCTGAAATGAAGGTCTGCTGCAATTTGGTGCAGCAACCCTTTAGTGCCCTCTGCGGCATCAGCAGCAAGTGCCAATTAGGCTAGCAAACACTTTGGCCCTTTTAAAAGCAGTGTGCATATGCATATTTTACTGTGGAACAGAGGACTGATAGGAAGCATCGTTCTGCTGCTAAACCTGAAGCCATAAACCCCTCCCAATCATTTAAAGGGATCTGTTGTTATAATTTCTTCCAGCAGCATGCCATCAATATGCTTTAGCTGCTCTCTGTTACAGTTATAACTTCATGGCTGCCATTTAACCATTCATGTTTACCTAGCTATATGTCTGTAATGTTTCAGTTAGTGCGCATAATTAGCATTATTTTTATTTGATTTTTTTTAGTATGTTGCGTTCAAAAGTGCACTGACAATGTATCCCAATGCAAATAATAATTTCTTCTTATGGGAGCATTTCACCACATTTTGTGTTTGTTTGTGTAACTATGAATGACATTATGATACATTTCAAGACTTTTTACAGCCAGCATTTTCAATTTGCTTACCTGAATCAGAGTCATCAGGGCTGACAGATCCAAGCAAATCTTTCTCCTTTTCATAGTCACTCTTGCACAGCAGCTGGCCATCTTTCAGTACAAATTCGTCACCTTTGCGCAGCTGTCGGTCGCACACACAACAGCAGAAGCAGTTGAGGTGGTACACACACTCTAATGCCCGCATCACAAACTCTGTTGGTGCTATCTTCTCCAGGCATCCACTGCATTTAGTAGCAAATAATCTGATAAGACAGAAAACATGGCATGAAGTCATTATAAACAGCATTCCATTAACAGTTCTGTTAATTCATTTATGCTTAAAAATTGTTTCCCACTACTAGAGATCTGGGAATACTAGTTTGCAGTAGTGAGAAATGTCTCTACATGTGGTTGTCCATCACTGTGCTGTGATTTAGGGAGGAGGTGGGTGTGTGGCTAGGACCCTGGGTGATCTCTTTTGACAGCGGCTCATCTGTTAAAGCATGCTGGATAACCTTTCAACGCCTCAGCAGAGCCCAATCAGAGGAAATGCATGCTTGTTGCCCTGCTCCAAATGCACCAGCAAACCTCAATCAGCGCCACAAATCACTGGCTTTACCACATTCAGTGCAGTGATTAGATAGGCCTGGCTGATGCTGGAACAATATACATTTGAGCCATGTCTTATAAGATCATGTGACCAGCAACCATAAGTGATATCTTGCATGTCAAAATTAAAATCATTTATACCCAAGTACCTAAAAAGAAGGCTGAGCTTTCTTTTTTTTATTGAATATAATATGAAATGCTAATTCGACCACTGGTGCATAAGTTGTGAGAAATTGACTTCAACCTTGTAACAATTTAGCAATCAAACTGGCTACCATATGAATTTAACACTGGTTCAAATGACCACTTTATCTTTCTATAGCTGCTGCAGCAGACTTATCTCCAGTTGCTAGGTAAAGGGATCTCACCCATGCCCTTTGATTAAAAAGCACACAACTTACATGCTTATCACACAACACTGGAGAAACCCAGCTGTTGTCATAGCCTTCATTTCCTCTGTGCTCAGATAATAACTTTTTTTCTGAGACAGTTCATCCTTGTGCATAGGTCTGAAGGCATACAGCCAAGAGCTAAAATGACCTGCTAAAGGAAGTGAATGAGTGAGATACTGTCCAGGCCATCATAGCTGATTTATTAGCTCAGACTCCTTTGTTTGCTTGGACTGCAGGGACAGCTGCTGCAGTGCTTGTCTATATCTATGCTTTGCGTCAATGGCATTGTGCACTACGAGAGAGAAGGAGAGAAAGCCAATCACCGTCATCTACTGATACTGGACAGGGTTGGCCGACAGTGATGAATATGGGTAAATATGAGGCCACATGAGGGGGCAGTAGTGGCAGTCTTTGTAATGGTAATGCCTTTGTAAAATGTTGATATAAATATTGATATTCCATCTATGGGGCACACTGGGTTTGGTGGGCAGCTGTACTGATGTTTGGGATAGAATATCGGAGATATTATTGTTGTGGTTTTTATCATGTTTGTCTTTCATGACATTTGTGGTAATTAATCCCATGTGTACGCGTAAACATTGTTTAACTCTTAAATCCCCTTTTGTTCTTTGTGGTATCATTGTATGTATGTTAAATACTGAATGTGAATAATTACTTTATTTACAGAGCATTTAATTCTCATAAATACCTGTGACATCATTTAAAGCTTATCCTGGCAACAATAAGAACATGGGCATTGTGAAAATTTAGAGAAGGCAATAATCTTTGATTTATTGTTGAATTAAGAAGATTAAGGATTTTTACTCAACAAAGAATAATGTTAATACGTTTTTTAAAAGGTGCATTCAGCAATTCTGTTCAATTCACAAATCATTCCACTTCCTGGAGGCATATACCAAAAATAAATTCGTAAGCACACCTGACACACACACACACACACACACACACACACACACACACACACAGATTAAGAGAGATGGATTTGGGATTTATATTTAATTATGCAGACAGGTATTTTTTTTATTATATCTATCAACATTCAATTTTCTCATATTATAATATATTGTTTTTTTTTTCTTCTTACCCATATTTTGGGCAAACATGATAAACAATTACTAATTGCCCCAAACTCCTATTTTTATATTGCCAAAATCGATATATATTTATACTGACAGAAAATTAGCAAGGCAAAACTAATGAACAAATGATCGGGTGATTAATAATGCTGTGATGTTGCAACCCAATGCATACATTTTCCTGTATTATGTTTGGACTCAATAATTGAGCCTCTAAACCAAAAAAAAAAAAAAATCCATTTGATTTTAAATGGAGTATTTTTAACCGATGAAATTTGACAGACATGTTGAACCTGTCAGACTTATAGAGGATGAATCTGTAATGATCCCATCCACACGTCCAGTTCAAATGTTTATTCAGTGATGCAAATCCTTGCCTGAGAGATCAACTTCGGAAAACAGGGATAAGCTGGAAATTACCATTTTGAGCTGCTGTGGCACTTCCTGGATTCGCTTGCTCATCTCTCCGCTCCATGCTCTCAAGATACTTATTGTCCAAATGAAAACATTCTTTTTCATCCCTTTATTTTGTCTCCTCCTCTCTAACCCTCCTGCACTAATCTTGTAAGCCATTATTTTTCTATTTCCCCTCTCTGTCACTTTGCATTATTTTTGCTGCTGTAATTCCCATTCGTTCCTTCTGAAGTCTTCCTGTCTGGCTTTGTCCTGGAATCTAATCCTGACTTCTTTGGCTGTTCTAAGCCCCGCCCCCCAGGTTCGACATTCTTAGTGGGACTTCAGATGGAATAGCCATGCATGATGCCCCTGCTATAGCAACCACACCCTGGCAGGAAGGCGATGGCTAACTTTTCGGATGGCCAGAGAAAGCCTTTCACAAGGCTGGCAGCAGAAGTAAATCCTTCTTGGAGGAACAAGAGGAATTAGCAGGGAGCAGTGGAGTAGGGATTTAACCCTACCCCTTTTTTCTTTTTGAAAGGCACAGTCACTTCAACTCCCACTGCTATC
>JAQMYK010000039.1:20021607-20045313 GCA_030014345.1 Clarias buthupogon | reverse complement strand
GAGAAGCAATAATTAATGAATATTTCTAAGGTGAATCACATAAAACAATGGTTAATCATTATGCTTCTACAGAAAACTAGTAACCAGAGTATGCAGGTCTCTAATCTATGAAGAGTAACGCATAAGAATCCTGGTATTTAGACAAAGTAATATTTAAAGTAGTGCACACAACATTGTGGAGCTAAGATCAATGACACTGGGCAGGCTGCAGAGCATTGCCTTAATCCTGCATGATTGACAGCATGTAGTGATAAAACACTTTGTACCAAATGAGGTGTTGTTCATGACATTTGAGTTGTCAAAACGGCCTACTACACTCAAAAAATTACTCTGGCCACACGTAGCCTTGTTAATAATTTTAATCTAATCTTATCAACTTTTACCATGATTTACCATAATTCAAATTTGGTAATTTTTTCAAAACTTTATTTGAGTGAAAAATCTGCCCTTAATTTAAATATGCTGATACATGAATAGAAAATTGTCTGTGTATTGCCCTGATAATACAAAGCCCTCTTTTCATTCTTTGTATATTCCCCAGGGCTGGTCCAAAAATGATGGACCAGATGCTGTACATCTAGCCATCAATCCTAGGGCCCAACTGCTGCTACTGGCATGAGTTGCTGTAGCAGGTGCTAAAATGAAACAACTGTCAAAGCATGATTTTTGTCAACTATTCAGGCCCAAGAAAAAGACAATATTATGAATTTAGATTTAGTCTGGAAAAGAATAGACATTCTTGTATTTTTGTATTTAAACTATTTTATACGCATTTTATGTTTATTTAACAAATGAATGCACAATAATTAGCTTATTTTTTCTGTTTTCTTACATATAATTGTGTAAATGGTTCTTTGATTCTGCTGGCATTATGAATCTTCTGCATAAATGGTTACTTGTCTTTGACACTTTTAGTGCCTCTTGGGTTTCATGTCTGTATGGTAATCATGAATTGAATCACAATCAAATTACACATTGGACAAATCAGCCGACAAAACTGCTAGTAATTTATCACCTGTTCCTGGAAAGATGATGAACACTTTCAATTTTTCCTCTCAATAGTGACAAAAATACTTTCTTCTTTTTCCATGTCTGTGCCATGTTTGATCAATACAACAGTAGTCAAAATGGCACCCCTAGCATTCTAAAATGTCATCAGTATGGCAGAATTACCAAGTGCAGTCGGCCCCAACACCTGAATGTGTCAGAGACACTGTGATTCCATCGGGGCTTTAAAATGTCAGCTGCTTCTGCAATTACTCACCAGCCTCTGGTGGTTTGCCACTGCAGGGCAACTTTCTCTTTGGAAGAAGACAGCTCAGACATGATAAACATGCTGAAGAATGTTTGTTCACTTCAGAGCAAGCCCTCTCTGACCTTCATAAACTCATTTCTCCATAAGCTACATTATTTAGAAAACAATCATTACACATTTCATTGGGCACTTTCTCTGCAGTAGGAAACATAATGAGTTTAAATATATAAGCAAATGAATACTGAAAGTACAATAGTAAAGTGGAAGCACAGTGTATTCACCAAGAATGTTGCCCTAATAAGCGACACAAAGACAGAATTGTTTATCATTAGAGTATCCCAGTGAGTAATTCAAAGCAGACCCTGCACCCAAAACCTGGTTTTAAAAAAGGCTGCAGTGAAAACATATTCTCTCACACACATTTATGCACAGAAATGCCCACGTAGCTAAACTTATATCATCAAACCACAGCAGCCAGTCACATTATGTCATGCCTCCTCCGTTTTCTCTATAAGTCCATACATGCAGTATAAACACAGGATAACCTGCATTACTTAAGACTAATGTTGTTGTCCTGTTTTATTCATCTCATCAATAATCTTAATAAGACAAAACAGTTTTTCTTTCCAATCCTGTTGTAGAGCTTCATGTTTTTTTGCTTACAAATATCAAAGAGAGGGAGTAAATAATTACTGTAAATAACAAAGAAGAAGAGATGGAAAAAATACAGCAAGAAATGCAACTTGAGACTCAAACAATCATTGATTGCAGGGGCAAAGTAAGAGTTTCCATTCGTGGTTGCCAAGGCACCGTTAAATGTTATGGGCACACCAGGGCTTACTGGTCACTGCTGAGGGGAGAATGACATATAACAATAAGCAGAACCACTCTTGGACTGCATGGACCCCATGCTTCAAAAGACTTTAGTTCCTGCACAGAACAACATCAAACACCACAACATGGCAGAATTGCCATCAGCATAAAAGAGTTCTGCCTATATAGCCAAAGAGAAGGATTCAAACCATCTTCATTACAAAAAAATGCAGAAACATCACAGAAAAAAAAACTCATCTCAGCAAAGCTGTTTGCAGCCTTTTAGACAGGTTGTAGCATTAGAACTGGATGGTAAGCTACTGACCATCACTAAGAGGACCTGGATTCTAGGATGTAGCATAATATACAGGTTAGTCTTTATAGAGATACTACCAGACTTGTACAGTTTCCCTGAGATATCTGAATTTAAACAAGACAAGTACACGAACAAATACGAATGTTGCAGAAATGCACTGCCATATACCTTTAACTATTATAAGCTGATTGTACTGCTAAATACAATTTCACAAATACATGCTTTTAATGCAAATTGAAATTAAACTAAAATGAATGCTCTTTATTATAATTATATATGTTTCATTTTTCATTACAATGGTGTTGATAAATGATGAGAAATGCAGGACCGTGCTATTCAACTTCAACTTCAATTTACTGGAAAGAATAAAATGAAAGTTCTTAATCAGGAAAAACAGCATACAACAAAGTATGACATACATCATATGCCATGATGCTAAATAGACATGAAAAATGTAATGTGATAAAAAGTGGCAAAGAGTGAGTAAGTGAGAGATAGATAGATAGATAGATAGATAGATAGATAGATAGAGAGAGAGAGAGAGAGAGAGAGAGAGAGAGAGAGAGAGAGAGATTTTCTCTCTTTTTTTAGAGATGCTGGGATTTTAAAACCTATAATGAAATAATGCACAGCAGTTCATGTAGTAGATCTCTTTTTGAAAAATACATGTGGAGAAAAAGAAAAACACATGGTACAAAACCTATATTTCATGCATGACTATGGAGAATGTTAATAAGGATTAGAAACATACTTCAACTAATGTTCTTTTCCCTTGTGGGGCCTGGACAGATTTTTACTCAGGTTTCTAAAACAAAGACATAACATCAGAGGTGGAGCCAAATGAGTAGCACACAGAGGCACCACCCCTTAAAACGCACTGATTCCCTACAGAAATATCTCTGTATGGCTAGAGTATACATAGTACTTTAGCACTGATCTCCAACTGTAGGCAAACATGGTCCATGGGTGACTTACAAGAGGACGCTTGGAGGTTGGGAAATGGCAACAGGAAAAAGCCATGAAAAGGATCTTGAGAGTGAAATCATAAACCTCTATCCAAGCCTTCACGCTCCATTTGATAGTACAACACTGCAGCACTTAACACTACAGAGACAGTTTTTTTTCCCTATGCTGAAGGTTCTGTCATTATGGCGATTATGATATGTTTACCATAATTTCTTTAAAGGATATAACTCATTACTGTGCATACAGCAACTTGGTTAAATGTTTGATAGGCAAATGTTTGGAGAGAAGAGAGATAAATAATGTAACATTATGTGGACAATTTTTCACAGAAATTGAGAAAAATAAGATATGTAGAAAGTGAAAGATACTGACACATCCTAGATACATGTAGACACTGGTTTATAAAACTATTAACAGCACCAACCCCATTTTGTCTACAATACTTCCAATACTTCCAATCTGGTACTTCCCAAAAATGGGCACATTGTCATATATATATATATAAGAAATATGTATATATATTTTCTCTCTCATTTAAAAAACAACTTTGTTGGGGTGGTTGCGCAAAAGCAAACTGACAACCTAATGTATACAGTCCTGAGAAAAAGTATGTTGCAAAAACGAACAAATTAAAAAGTAAATGAGCAAATACTGTACATGAGATAACTTTCAAATCACACTCAAAGCCTATGTGCACATACTGAGAAAAACATAGTGCTAAGCAAGTTGTCAGCACACTGCTTCATGTGCAGATGGAGGTGGGGTTTTTAAACATGCGTGTAGCCACAGGTGGTTTGGCTTGATGGCCTTTCCTCTACTGTGCACAGACACAGAGACCTGAAAGGTGGACTGAGAGGAGCCTGCCACATGCTGTACTGTGCAGTCTGGGTCATGGCACCACCGCCGTTCCAGCTGAGATCCGAGTGACATGCTCCGTCTCTAGTTTCATGTTCAGGGCCTGTGGGGGTCAAGACAGCTTCCCCCTGCTAACAGAACACTCCTCATGGCTGAAAACACACAGAGGCCCACCTCAGGAGAAGGGGATGCTCACATACCCGACAGAAACAGCAGGACTGGACAGTCACGCTGTGGGGAGATGGATTGGTCTCTGTATATAGCAAGCATTGATATGTAATGCCTGCTTTTTGCCTTTTTGTAGGTTATTCATATGCTAAGGAAAACAGGGAATGGTTATTAGGTTCTGGTGGTACAATGTTGCAAAACAGGTAGAATGCAGCTAATTCATCATGAATTAGGCTTTTTTTTTTTTTAGAATGCCAGTACTGTTTTATACAGTGAGTGTAATTTGTTGAGTATCTGATTGAAAAACAAGTAGTGCTGATAGATAGATAGATAGATAGATAGATAGATAGATAGATAGATAGATAGATAGATATATTTTAATTGATAATAATTGATTGGTTGAATGATTAATTGATTGATTAATTGATTGCCCCACTGTCATTGATGCCTTTGTCTCTCAATCTGGCACTTTGGCAGGAAAAAAATTATTTTGACTTCATATCATCAAATTATTTTCAGTGCTGGCAAGTCTCCTTCAGGAAACAGCTACGAGTGATGAGAGAATTAGTTCTGGAGAATGAGCAGGAGAAAAGGCCAGTAATTATTGGTATAAGCATTTCATGGCTGGGATGTTTTCTTTCTTACATTTCTTACCATATTACATTATTTCTTTTTTTTTTTTAATTTACATTTGTTTCTGCATTGTCTGTCTTTCCGGCATGACCTAGATGGCGTCGATTTGTCGACTGGTAAAACAAGGATCTGAACTAAGGCTGACATCACACAGAACATAGCCAAAACAACTCTCACTAGAAAAACAAAATCCTTTAACTTGAGAAATTATCCCATTTACTTGTAAAATTAATAATTCCATGCTTCTATCACTACTATGATCTCATTCTTGTATCAAATGATCTTTGACTGGCCTGTGTGTTTCATTCTTATAAAACCTTTGGCCAAGCACTTTTGTAAATCAAACATCTGTTTAGTTGTAAAATTGCTTATCACTGGCATAAGGTCTCCTCTCTCCTCCCTCTGCAACTCATCCTCCTCCTCTCATCCTCCCATCA
The DNA here is from genome assembly GCA_030014345.1 of Clarias buthupogon. Lineage (NCBI taxonomy): Eukaryota > Metazoa > Chordata > Actinopteri > Siluriformes > Clariidae > Clarias > Clarias buthupogon. The sequence goes on along the minus strand of JAQMYK010000039.1, from coordinate 20,039,870 downwards.
CTCTGCCTCCTGTTGACTCCTCCACTTCTACTAACCTCTCTATGTTCCAAATATTTCCCCTTCCTGCTTTTTGAAGCTGCCATGGGTCAGCCGATTCACAGTACAAATCATTTTAGTCACTCACTGGGGGGCACCCTGCCCCACTGAGACTAGGAGACATTGAAACACAATACACGCCAGTTTTGCACTTGCATTTGTTTTTCCTAGTCCAGTTTCAGATTGACTGATTGGCAGCATATCCCCAAAACCCGCCAAGAAAAGAACCCAAGGGTTGGGGCTTTTGGGGTTTTAGGGTTGTCACTGATGTAAATGTTGTTTATTGCAGTTTATTTAAACCTTGAACCACCTCTACTACCACAGGCCATATTAGAGGCATAGTTAGAGCTATTGGACAACCTGCTGTGGTTGGGGCTCAGGATTTGGCCCCAGATGCACACACTGAGCACTCTTCTTTGGCTGAACAGAACACAACATTTCCTGGTCCTGAGCCTTCCAACTTCTTTCAGACATGATAAATTTTATTATGAGGAAGTAGTATCTATTATGCTATAAAAGGTATGTATAATAAGAAAATTTCAAATACAATTGGGAGGTTTGATATATGCATGGTTGTGAAAGTTTTAGAGAATCTACACTAATGTTTCATAAAAAACAAAACTTTGTATAGTCCCACCATACAAGGAATTCAAGATCTATATTGAGATTTCAACATAAGCTTTGGACAGATACATCTAGGTCACTTTTTGTGTTTCTTACTGTAGGGTGCACACTGCTGAAGAGAAGAGCCAAACTGTCCAGCTGCTGTAATCACATTGGTTTCAGTGCATCTGATCCTCAGTATAACAGACTTCCAACCAGTTGAATGAGTAAATAAAGAGCTGTGGAGTGTTCCAGCTGGAGAAAGATTATTTCTCGCATTGGGGGAGAGTGCAGCACAGAAGACATTAAGCCCAATGGACTAAGCCTAAGGACTGATTGGACACAGAAATGGCGAAAAAAGGGGGTTTCCTAATTCCAGTCTTTGTTGTGTTTAGATTTTGACAAACAAAAATATACATACATGCTGTTGTAGAGATAAAGACTTATCTCTAATCTCTAATCTTTTTCATCGTATTGCCTTAAAACAAACAAACAAAAAATAAAAATAGACACACAAAAAAATATTTAAATAATAATTTGTGCTCATGCGTAGAACCCTTTTAAACACCATGTGTTCCTTAAATGGCTTATGACATTTAAAATCTTTCATTTGCTTTTCACACATGAATGTGTGTGTGCATGTGTGTGCACGTGTATATGTCTAATAAGATCTCTCTCATGCTCACTTGGCTATGAGAGAGGGCTTAGGAAGCAGGACGATTGCAGTGGTATTCCAGAGGACTTTCCCATTCCACCCTTTTCTTGCCTCTTTTCTCCCCCGATACGAATAAAGGGATTAGAGCATACAGCTTCCGCCAGACCCTCCATTCAGGACAAAGCAGACGAGGGCTTAGTCAGGCAGCCTAGGATATACAAGCAGGTCTCTGTCACTCAGACCAGTCACTACTACTGCACAGAATCTAATCTTATTATGATATGGGAAGTAGAGAGAGAGAGAGAGAGAGAGAGAGAGAGAGAGAGAGAGAGAGAGATATGTAAAAGTGGGAAAAGCCTTCATCACCAAATTCATACTTGACTTTGCATGCTGCAATTCAAAGCCCATGCACAAGCTCTTTAAACTTTCATGTTATAAATAAATGGAAACTCACTGAGGATTTCAAAACAGGGCAAAAGTGTGTATGTGTGTGTGTGTGTGTGTGTGTGTGTGTGTGTGTGAGCGTGCATGTCAGTTCATCTGTTTTGGCTCTTTTAACATGTGCTTCTGAGCAAGCATGTGTGTTGGAGCTGTTAAGTACCTTGTGAGGACGTGACAAGACAGTGTCAAAGTGAGCCCCATGCTTGGAGCTACACCCAACCCCTGTGAGGAGCCACTGCATGTTCTGTTAGAATGTGTAAGTATGGTGCTAAAGCACGACCTGGGCAGGCCATTTGCCCTGGCAGAACTTAGTACCAATGTGAAAGGTTTTTCTAGCTTCCCTGTTAAACGCCGGGGTGCAAGAGAAACACACTGGAAGCCTGGGCATTAGCAGTGCATCAGCCTGAACCACAGCTAGAGATGGAATGCTGGGTCCCACTTGTCAGAAGCCCTGTACATTCTACAGTCCCTTCTGAGAAAAATTTCTGGAAGATAATCATGCCCACGATCATATGAGGACAGAAGCAGAAGAAAGCAACAATAAAATAAAAGAAAGGATTACTATGCAACTGTACCACCAGATGTACCACGCCATAAGAGTAGATACATTAAAAGTGAAAGTAGAGGATTTCCTTACAAATTTTCTCAGAGTCAAATGATGGATATGAGGACATGTTTTAAGTGAAACTACTGCACAGATGTCCTGATCCACATTCATGCATTTGGATTCCAACACTGTCATGTCAGTAAGTCGATAAAAATAATGGCATTTATATGCCACAAAGCAGCCCAGCAAAATGCAATCTATGGGGGATTTTCAAAGGGAAAAAGTTATTTGTTTGTCAATTTAATGTATTTTATCTTAATGGCAATTTAAATTCAATTATCCAAAATAATCTACTACAAGTAATTTAAAAATTGCATAAGATTAAATGTAATGCTACTTAATTAAATTAGGCCAAGAAAATTCAGGTATCAAGGTAAATATGTAGGTAACAAAAAATATATCAAGGAAATATGCTTATACAAACAGCACATTTTGAACATATATTAAATGCTCTTTGGAGCAACTTGTGCAATTTTAGGTACAACCTATAAAACATTTAGTAGTGAAAGGTATCATTTTGAAAAGGTCTTCACTGCTTTAAACTACTACAATAAATTTTTGCATCTTTTTTCTAGAAATGCCGTTTAGTTTCAAATGCAAACATGATCACAATACAGAAACATAAACATGTGCAAAATAGAAGAAATGTTACATGAAGAAAAATCCAAATAAGTGAGGACTGTACTATAAAACTAGACTAGAGATTCACATTTGCAGGATTTTTTAAATCTGCTGGGAGAGACTGGGACATGTTGACAAGGAACTGACTGACTGAGCCTCCTCCTGCAGCCGAGAATAGCTCACTGAGCTGGGACAAGCTACAACGACATTTAAATACTCATGTTCTTTAAAATGTCTGTTTATTACTAATGTTCTGCTAGAAGAATTTAAAAGCATTTGCCTTTCTTTGTCTTCCTCAATGTTGTGCGTACATGTATAACATTTCTGTTTTAGATCTGCTCTATTCAAGAAAAAAATACAGTAACAGCTTGTGTTGCAAATTTTTTAAAAATTGTGTAAAATGCAATAATCATATTGTAAAATCATTGCGGTGAAAAGCAGGTGTGTGTACCTGTGTGTGTGTGTGTGTGTGTGTGTGTTGGGGATGGGGGCGTTGAAGGGAGGATCTAAGGAACCAGATCTCTGGTAATCCAACAAATACACAGCCAGCACTTAAATCCATCCTTGTCAGCTCAAATGCTGTGTCCCATGCACTGAGCAGGGCTAATTAAAAACAACACATGGCAGGAGGACACCCCTCAGCACTAAAATACACCAATCAGCACACCAGGGGACAGTATTCACAACTACCCGCTTTTATAAAAAATTGTTTGCAGAGTTAACAAGTCCATTCCAACCAACATCAAGATTAAAATATTATATCATACTACAGGTTAGTTTTAAACATTCCTACTAATGAAAACTCATCATTGATAGAAGAACAGTTCATCTAAAACATGTGCATCCTTTTGTATATAAGTTATCCAAACACATATAAACCAACCACTTTTGCAGCACTGCAGGGAAAACCTGAATTACAAAATACTGCTCTGGGATACTAACCAAAGTCACAACACTGAATCAAAATTCTCTCCTACGGGTTACTAGCATCTCAGCGACTTTCTCTTTCTCACACACACATACACCACACACACACGCAGAGAGAGAGAGAGAGAGAGCGATGATCCCATCCCACCTCCTTGCTTGCAACAGGTTGCAATACACAACCTGGTTATTTTAGCATATAAAAATAGTACTATATTATTCCTAGGTTTTAGTGATTCTTATTCTTGCTGGAGTTGTATGAAATGACATGGTGTAAATATGCATATGTGGGAAAATAAAGAGTTTAATTCGAAATAATGAACGATAAAAACACGCCTGGACCAATTAAAAGACAGCATGTCGAGAGGGAAGTCACTGCAGATATTGAGAAAATGTGCTGCCTTAACTGATCAGAGAAGCACTTTTTATTTATAGGCTATTTAAACTGGCGTTTTATGTCGATGTCATTTACTAAATAGTCCTGTAGCATAGTTTAACCTTAATAACGTGCTGGGACGTTACAAAAACAAGAACAATCATAGCATTTCTCATTTAATAGTGCGCTCATGGCGCAGGGGAGGAGTCATGTAATATTACCATTAGAACATAACTATCAGTTGCAGTGCTAATTAATCATGCAGCTGATTATCCCTGCACCTATCCACTTAAATATTAGCCCATTTAGCCCTATTTAATTGGCAGCAAACCGATATTTAAAAAAAAAAAAACGAAAATCAAGCAAACAAATAATAATAATAATAATAATAATAATAATAAAAAACTTAACTATATTATTATTATTATTAGTAGTAGTAGTAGTAGTAGTTGTTGTTTTTGTAGTAGTAGTAGGCCTAAGCATAATATTTCCAATTGTAAAATAATTTTTTATAAACGTGTCATTACTCCGAAGTCAGTCGTCTTGCAAGGTTTTTTTTTTTCTTAATAGCGATGAGCAGAGATGTTGAGACACAGCCATAAATCCTCGCCTGTGGAGCTCGACGCTGTAAAGAGCAGTCTGAGAGGTGTGAATATGACCGTTTGCCCACTGTTGTGATTTATGGTGCTCATGATTACAGGGCATGAATCAGTTTGATGCTGGAATGTCATTAGGCAGCGTTCCAACCAAACGGCCAGGACGCTTCGCTCTGAGCCACGGGCGCTCTGCGGGATGACAAGCCTACAACTTAAATGGATGCAATAAAAGTCAAAAAGGTGCCAATTACATCTCAAAGTAGTCGGTAACTGCGGATAAATAAACAAATACGTTGCTGCTACGTGGGAGAGACGCGTGCGTATATGTTCGTGAGAGAGATCGTGAGAGATCCTGGCATGGCGCGCGCGCGCGCGTGTGTGGTTGAGAGAGAGACTATTATTATTATTATTATTATTATTACTATTATTACTAATACGAATACTTCATTGCTGTTTTATTATTACCTCGATGTCCTCAATAGCACACTGCCAGTGAAATATACATATTCAAATAGCCTACACATACACACACACCTTGCACCAACAGCCTGCTTTAATATCTGTCGGGAGTTAAACTGGACGTGTCTTCGCACTGCTAGTATCTCCAGGGCGATGGAGAGCAAAGCTTCAGCTATGAAATTCCTCTTGTTACCGCTCGCTACTCACGGCAATGTTAGAAGAATGATCCACTACAAGGTCATGGCATATATGTAGTCTATTGTTTATTGCCTGGTAGAAAGAAGAAAGTTGCTCGCAAATCCGCTTAATACGCAGCGAGGTATTAAAATATCCAATTCTACAACAATTAAATATATTCCAATAAACCATAAAGGTCTGCCTTAACATCACTCTTTGCGTTATTGCGTAGGGAACGTGCACGGCAAACTGCTACTTATTTTGTGATGTTATGTGACCTATTAAGTTTTACACGATAGTAAATAAACACGAAACAATAGAGGCCTAGCACTTCAGGTGTAATATTTGATTAAGTGGTAAGGTTGAATTATTAATAAAACTATAATAAATCCCCAAATTTCAGTGAAAAAAGGGACAGGTTGCGTGGTAATGTGGGACAATTAGCTTTGCTATCCTAATGTCTTATTTAATATCTTATTTCTGTCATCAAACCTTACAATCAACGTGTAGATGAAGCGGTGGTTGTAACGTTACTGTGATCAAAACACCAAAATGGAAGTCAAGGTAACGTTAATTACAAGATTTTGCTCATTTTAATCGTAAAGGCATACATCTTACGTCAAATGGCATAAATTATATGACTAATAATCCTAATTAACCTGCACGTATATAACACCAAACCTATTAAAAACAATAATAATAATAATAATAGTTGACACTAAATTTGTATATTTTACTAATTTTTAAAACTAGGCTATTTGTCTTTTTATTGCTCTACTTACTAAGACACAGTATAAATGTGTTACAACATTCAGGGGACTCTATAGTTTAAGATTGTAAAAGAAAATATTTGCATGCACAAGTTATTATTCAAAATGCAGTTAAAATACAGTTCATTTTCTAAGTATTAATTATGATTTTACATATTTAAAAGGCAATTAAACTGCAAGTAGCACTTTCCGTATTTATTATTAAACAATCCTAACATAAACGAACAATACATTTAAATTTAATTTAATTATAAAAAGAAATCGCTTGAGTAAAGCTGGCGTTTAAAAGCAGAAAGTAAGTAAAATGTACACAGTGATATTTTGTTTAAGTTTAGGACTGCATAGCCAGATGTGGAATTTCCTAATCCTTACATCAGTGCAGGGGGAAAAAGATAGACAAAAATTAAATCAAATTAAATTAAATAAAGAGTATTTTAGATCAAATGTGTGTGTATGAGTATCATGTCTTATTTGATTAGACAAAATCAGGGTTACTTCAGGACTACCAAAAAAAAAAAAAACCCCAGCAAAAATTGTCCAAGATTACCCAAGTTCATGGGCTCTTTGAAAACCCTAGCCAATAGTTCACCGTAACAATTCTAGAAACAATTGCAAACCACTGGAAGGGCTATGCAAAAAAAAAAAAAAAAAAGTATATATAGTAAATCTGTATCAAACTACGTTATTCGAAAGCAATATATGAACTCATTATTGGTTCTAAGATTATTATAATTTTATATAACATATTATTTTGTGTAAGATATTAAAATGAATACAATTAGAAAGTGTTTATTTCAAAAACAGTCCTAAAATTGTATAATCAATTTACCGCTAGTTTGTGGACAAACTCTTTCCTGCTGATCAAATGGTCAAATAATCGGAATTGACCACTCAGCGAGTCAGAAAAAAAGAAGAAAAAATTTCCATCTCTCGACCCTCAAACCTAGACATACTCATTAAAATCGAAATGCTCCATATTAATTATACTACATTTATATGAATCTAAATTTCTATAAAGCGCATGTATGAAAATATTAACCCGTCTAAATTCTTTAGAACAAAAAAAGCTCTTCATTTAAAATTCTTCGAAACATTGCAACGACCTTGAATTAAGTAGCTACGCTAATTCACCCTATTGAAATTATGGCCATATTAGAAGATTTAGGCAAAAAAATGTATCCAGTGTCATCAGTAAGTCATTCGACTTATACAAGCACGCAAACAAAATTCATGGTACTTTTATCACACTCTGAATGGTTTTAAAGGTGCTTTTCTTCAGAAATAATAAGCCATCTGCCCTTACTGTTGGTAGTCATGTTTGCAGTAGAGTTTTCTGTCTCGGGAGTAGCAGCTGGTGGTGAGCGGCTGCTGACACACGGCGCACTGCAAACACTCTTCGTGCCATGAGGACTCGTTGACGCGCATCAGGAAGCGGTCGGCTATGGGCCGCTGGCAACCCTCACACACCGCCTGCTGATGGCACTCGGAGCCTGCACACACACACACACACACAACCATAGCGCAATGTTAGATCATTTCCCCCCCCAATGCATCAATCTCAGTGAAGGCACGCACATTTCGATCTGAAGATCAAAGTTGACTCATCGTTGCGATCACGCTGCAAATGCGTTATGGTATTCTAATTAATAAAAAGTGTAAGGTGCAAACTGTAAGTAAAGTGGCCTATATTAAAAAATCCTTACTAAATTCAAATAACAACAATAATAATAAAAAAGACTAATTAAACAAGCCAACGCTAAAATTGCGCTTCAGAATGTGCAATTTTTCCTATGAAGTAGTTTATGTATATTGCTGTTACCATAAATAAATTGGTGTCTTAAAATAATTAATAATTTTATTAATTACGACATGTAGATATTATCAGCAATTTGTATTACGAAATGCTACTTTAATCAATTTATATATTTTAAGCAATTCCGACAGAATGCATACGTTTTAAAAATGTTGCATTAAAATAAGTTGGACTTTAATAATTAGGAGAGATGATGTGAGGATAGGTTTGAATAGTCTTCGAGTTTGATAGTGCTAAATAAAGAAGCATTGTGCATATTCTATAAAGCAGTGCGTGTACTCGCGCATCAACGCCGTGTTTAGTTTCCATATAGCAGCCTACAAAGGCTTACCTAGCATAACTCCAAGAGTGGCTGGTCCCGTCCGGAGCGGATGGTCTTCAATTTTGATACCGTCCAACATACTCGAGCGCTGAGACTATTTTCCCGCTGAGAAGCGCCTCTCCTGTGGCTCAGGACCTGTTGCAATATCCGTAAAAATATTTTCGTTAGACCTACCTTAATGTCAAATTCCGATATAAGGCCACAATATAATTGCTTATCCTACATAATCGTAACGCAATTGTACATGTAGCTCAAATGATCAAACTTTGTGAAGTTCTCAGTGCAATTAGCAACGTCAACATTATTGCTGCATCAAAAGCTGACATGATTAAACAGCAGCAGCAACAACAACAACAACAACAACAACAACAACAACAACAACAAAGGTACTACGAGAACAACAAACTTGATAATCACCTGTTATTTAGGACTGCTGAAAGTTGCGCTTTTTGTAGCTACAAAGTTTGTATCCGTGCCGCGTTATGGCGAACTGCAGTAGGAGGACCTTCTCGTTTTGCACTGCGCAAAAGTTGCATCGACACACTAAAAATATGAAAGCATTAATAGATTAAGCGAAAATATCTGATCAAATATCCAAGGAAAATTGTCTAAGATGTCACTCTGTGGACAGTGTGCCATGCAGATCCGTAGCGCTGAGAAGCGCCCTAAACTGAGGTAGAAGTGAGGAAATACGCCCTCCCCTTAGTGGCCGCGTCACGCCTCAGCCTATTTACTGCCGCCAGGACGCGATTGGTGCCGAGTCGAAACTAAAGCCGGTCCGCCTCCTAACGCGCACCACCAGCGCTAAGAGCCAGCGAAGGACGGGAAAGACGCTAAAATGTCAAAGCAAGGAGGCGAGAGAGAGAGAGAGAGAGAGAAAGAAAGAGAGAGAGAGAGAAAGAAAGAGAGAGAGAGAGAGAGAGAGAGAGAGAGAATCTGGAATTCCCGAGGAATGCTGTAGGCAGAGCGGGTGAGTCTAGTGTGACAATTTATAGGTGAGTTTTTTGTGAAGTGGATTTTGACATCTACAGCACATGCAGTGACAAAATATATATCGATTATCTGCACTAATCCAGGATCCCGGATCTTCCACTGGCAACTGAGAAATAAAAGGAATTCTATGCACGATCTATGAAATCCAGTAGGGCTGAGAAATAATGATCAACAGAATAAAAACGAACGAGCAATTCCAACATTACGACTACTCCTAGACTACTACTACCAATAATAATAATAATAATCATAAAATGTATTATTATTATTGTTAAAATTATTGTTGTCGTTGTTATTGTTGTTATTATTTTTCTTGTTGTTGTTGTTATTATTATTATTAGTATTATCATCATTTTCATTATTATTATTGTTGTTATTATTATCATTATTATTATCATTATTATTATATACATCATGATCACATCAAAAAATGGCAATATCATAGAACTGGACACCTGGGCAACTGGACTCTCTGTTAACTGGTCATATTTTGTTGGATTTTTCAAGCTGTGCCGCAGTTCTATATTTATTTATTTTCTTTCGACTTGAAGGCTTTCTTTGAGAATAGGTAGTGGAGCACCGTATGGGCCGCTCGCTCGCTTTCAGCCTTTGTGTGCGTTATGGAGCCTCGAACCTTCTGACCTTCTGTTTCAGATGCACCTGGCGATCAAAACTGATAAACGTTCGGGTTTGAGAGGTGGGGTGGGGTATGTATTTAAAAGGCATACAATAACCCTGCATAATTGACATATTATATTATACATATAATTAATACATTATGAATGTATGCTATATATTCTATATATGAAATTGTTAGTAACAAAACAAAATTTATAAATAAGCTGCTACTGAAATGCTACTAAAAGTGATTCCAAATAAAATATGCCATTATTACAAGAAGCAATGACACAACATAGTTTGTATCAAACAGCCCAAAACAGCCCTGTACAAAACTGAATGAAGCTTGGGCTGTTTGCTTCGATAGAAATCCTTGATTTTAGGCTTTTTTATTAATCGCATTCTCTTTTGGATTTCACTTTCATTTGTTCTTTTTCTCAATCATTGATTAACCTCTACTCCCCCCCCCCACCCAAAAAAAAGACAATTTAAGGTTTATTTAAAATGTTATTATTATTATTATTATTATTATTATTATTATTATTAAAACGGGTTAATGGCGAATTTTAAGGCTTTAAAGATATTAACCTGTTATATTCAACATTGCCTTGACCTTTAACATGCTACAAAATTTTTTAAATTTACATTTCTTTTTCCCCACAAACTTCCATGTCTCTGACCATCATACTCGCTATCCATATTTAGCGGCTTATCCACCACACTATTCCACACTCCACACTCAGCCTATAGTGCACTCCACCATCTCACTCTGCCAGTTACACTTGAGAATCACGCACTCATCCAATCCGTGCGCCCACTACACTCTCACAGTTTCACACATGTCACAGTCTGCCTATTGCACTCCTCCTAGACTAATCTCTACGCAAAATAGTTGCCAAACTTTGTTCTTTCTTTATTCTGAACCTCAAACACAAACAAACAAACAAACAAACAAAGAAATGAAAGCCACATTAAGAGACAAAAAGAAACATTTTAAAATGCATTGGTCACATGTCATAAAACAAAGGAAAGAAGGATCCAGGGTAATTTCTTTGATTATGTGGTATTATTATCACATGTTTCAAATCCAGTGAATAAAATGTCACGAAAACTATATGCAAGAAAATTTTGCATCAAACGAATATCACTGTCATTACAGGAAATTATATTCTCAAAATGCCAAATGCTTTAATTATTCGCTTAGCTTAAATTACGTAAATGCACTGTTTCTATTAAAATAAATTTTTGGAGCTTCGTGTAGGCATATAGCTTGATTTCCTTCAGCCAAAAGAAAAGCGAGTACTAGCCTGTTCTTCGTCGACCTTTTGTTTTCTTACAGATTAAAAAATAATCATTGCAGTTTTTTTTATTTATATTGCAATGACTTTTAAGTCAATATACATGTGTAAAAATGTAAACATATTGTGCTGTTTTTTCTAAAGAGCAACAAAAAAAAAAAACTAAAACAGTTATACCAACAATTTGGCAAAATACCTTAAGTGACACAATTTGTATTTATTATCATCTGTAAAACATCATTACACGCAATTAGGAAACGTCTCACATATAGGCTATCGAGAACACAGCAGCAACAGCTATAATAATAATAATAATAATAATATTAATAATAATATTATTATTATTGTGCCATATTATTATTATTATTACTGCGTTAAAACGATTCCGGTATTTCAAAACCATAAGGAAAATACTCGAGGCCTGACAATAGCCTACACAAAAATCAATGGCATATATAATGTGACAGTTAATTAGGGGCGAAAAAAACAAACAAATAAAAAAACATACAGTATACTGCCATATCAGAAGATAGAGAGATCGTTTACCTTGCTGTCATAAGTTCACTGGGTGTCCTTTGTAAAGTGTGTGAAAAACCCTGGAGCCGTTCCATTATCTAAAAGCCGCTAATGCTGCCTTGTCTGTTCAAGTCGCCCCCTTGCGTTTAAAACATAGCTTGTTTAGGGTTGTGAAACTGTGGAGCAATGTACAAGGCTACACTAGGTATTTGGTTATGTTGCTCGTACCCAGAGTTAACAATTATACCTATTCATAATGGCATCAGATGATAGTCACAAGCTCTTTAATACTGAACCGCGGCACCAAAGGTTTTGCTATCCAGTGTTTTGCTATCGTTAAATCCGTGCCAGGAAAGAAATATAAAGAAAAGTCGAAAAACATGTTGTCACAACCCGAACTGAATTACGTCCGACGCCATCAGCAATGTGACTTGCATGTAGCAGTACAGCCAAATGCCCGTCTTTGGAACCCAGTCAATGGTTTACGAAGTGTTTCATAAAGACAGGCCTCACTGGATCAGCAGAAAAACAATAAAATCAAACGCCTCACAAAGGCTTGGCTTTCGTGACATTCTTTGGCCTCACAGTCGGTATCCCTAAACCCTGCAAATATGAGCTCTCTCATTTTGATCGAATAGTATAAACTAAGCACACTGAAACTGCACACAACCATCAGTTCAGGGAATGACATTATTAAAAAACCGTTTCCTGTGCGCCCCCTTCCCCACAAAAAAGGCAGCTAAGCTGCAGGTGTGTGGCACGTGAGCTCCTGACACCAGCGCACGCACGCATGCACGCACACGCACGGGGAGACAGGGGTGTGGAGAGTAGGAATGGATGGGTCTAATTTACACCAAGTATAGACCTAAATTTGCCCAGCTTTAATACGGCAAGGCGGGTTTGGTAAAGGAACTGAATTGCTGAGCTACAAGGTAAGACCTTATGCATGTACTTCCACTGAATGATTTTTAACATAGTCTCATAATTGAAAATGTACGACTCATTTGGTCGCTAGGGGCGGGGTTTATCTTCGTACCTTTCTTACGACTTATATAAAATCCAACATCATCGAACTCGCGACTAATACAGTTCGTACGATTTCACGTGAAATCGTGTTCAGGTATTATAATTAAGTAAGGCTCTAGATATAAAATTTCGTTATAAAGAGAAATCAGGTAATAATGTTTTTACAAAGAAACGAAAAGCTAATAAATAACCTCCAATTTCCGCCTAAGCAATTGTATACGTTTATTTATTTGTTTATTTATTTATTTGTTTGTTTATTTAAATGACCAATATTCTCCCTTACTTCATCTTCGTCGTATATTTTAGATCGTCCCATTTCAATACTAATATAATATTATCTATCTATCTATCTACAAAGAAAGGAAGGAAGGAAGAAAGAAAGAAAATAGCGAATTACTCGGCTACATATAAAGAACAGTCTAATATTCTATTAGCTATTTAAAGGCGCGGTTTACACTTTCTATTACGTTTGATGCCACGACAGGTGAAATAGCTAGAACTTGCATCTTATTAAAAGAAAACTATTGTACTACTACTACTCGCGAAATAATTTTCAATTATAGCTTCAGTATTTGTTTTTATTATTATTCATATTATTTCATAAACTTAAACATATTCAATACTTTTGCCACTTTTAACAGTTTTATTCAAAATTATACACGCTCTTTATAGTTATCAGTTGGCACGAGGTAATCCATTGTGCCTATTTGTTAATTTCTTCGTTTCCCTGTATTGCCGTTTATTTATAAATACGAATATTCGAATTAAAAACTAATATAAGGCAATACACCCTTAAGAATAACGCAAAGCAGTGGCTCGTGCAGACACACAGTAATTTACAATGGAACGGACTTTGATGTCCGAATGTACTTTGATCTTTTAATGAGTGTGCCTCTGAAGCTCTGCACTCATTCAACTACTACTAAAACATAGGATAAAAAGGTGCTTTAGAGTCCATCTATCTAGATGTCTTGGTATGTTTTCTGCATAATTTTCAAGTCAGGTCAGATGATGATTAAAAGTACAAGAAATCTTTAACAACAATCGTAGAGACAATGCCTTGATATCAACAATAACATTAAATTGTGCACACACGCACACATTAATATACAGGGTATATATAGAGAGTATAATTGTTGTTGTTATTTTAAATGATTATTATTTTTCATGTTTCTAATTTTTTTCAGCGTTTACTTGGGTGTAACTGTCGCCCCCTTGTGAGAAAGCAATTTACAGGCTATCCTTAGCCCCCTTCTTCCTATTGCCTAATAAAGTCATGTTAAACATAACTAGTCGATGTTTACTAATCATGCCCATTTGAAACGGGCCAATTCGGTACTTTGCCAGACTTATGCAACTAGAAAATTGATTGTATTGTCTGAGATTACTGTGCGCTCCTGTTTAATTTGGGGACTTGCACATATTTCGAGACTCAATCCGTAATTTAACAATAGGGTATTTTAAAATCTACGGAAGCCTGGATATGTCACAAAGGGACTTTTTTTCTTGCACACAACGAAGAAACGAAGAAAAATTGGTTTAATGTTTATACGGGACGATATATCAGAGCTAGGAATTTGTGTTTCTGCAGCTGAACCTACTCACAGCTCCATGCTCTATCCTACTCCTACACTCTCGTTAGTGTGACCTGCAGAAGAAGACCCAGGAGAAGAGCCAGGACTAATAAAGGATGCACAGTGGGGTGGGGCAGGTGGGAACTCATTCAGGCATCCACCTACCCCATTAAATTCCATCTAGGTGCTACTGGGTTCAAAAGGTTAATTGTGTGGCTATTTTGATCCTTGATAATTGCATGTAATTCTCATCAGTAATAATAATAATAATAATAATAATAATTATTATTATTATTATTATGGTTTTGTAAATGCCATCAATACTTCATTGCTATAATAGTGTATAACAGATGTATGTAAATTGTTGGTTCAGTTTTCTACTGGCAATATTTTTAAAGATAGAGTCTTTTGAGAAACACATGAAAAACACGCTCATACAAAACATAGTCATTTTTTAAAGTTATTTGTAAGTTGCAAAAACTAATTGTTACCTGGATATCCACACCCATTGTCTGACAACTGCTTGGAAGAACAAACAAATCCAGGATCATGCCAAATCAACAAGCACAGCCGTTAGGTTTTTCAAACATAGGGAGGAGAAATTACATAGCCTAATTTGTCAGTATGAATGTCAAGATTAAAAATATGCTCATTGAGACATTTGGCACAGCCTGTACATAACCTAAGTATATACACTTTTACCAGTAAAACCAGCAATGTTTCCAAAAGAACTCTAGTTGGATCCTCCATATGATTAGTAAAAAGTCCAGCTAATTTCCTCAGAAAAATGCACAAATGTACCTAAGCTTACATTTTTATTTTTATTTCTTTTTTTATGCAAATGGATCTCACAGAATGACACATGCATTTTGAATTGAAAATGTGCTAATTTGATTATGGAATTTGGTGGTAAATGTTTAAAAATGTTTTTTAACAAAATAGTTGATCTGACTCTTAGAATTAATCAGTGAAAAAGGATGCAATTCAATTTTTTTTTCATTAATATTTTAACTCTGATCATGCATTCAAATATTTTTTGCTGTTTCTTACACTTTATGTCTTACCAAATGAAATAATGAATTCTTATTATAAATTATTTAAGTGTGGAGTTTTTTTTTATATTTAATAAAGATCATCCAATCTATAGTTTAGTTGCTAGCTGTTTGCTGTGTTTTTTTTTTATATCCCGGCGGCAGGTCACACACAACGCATTCTTCAATGGGGGCTCTCCCTTTCACACAAATTTTATCTCAGCTCATCAACACAGTCAGCATTACCTCTGCTCCAAGTTGAAAGACACATTGACAACACCACAGTATTCCCACCTAGCAGTCTGTGTAAAAGTGGCGTGTTTCTCTGTGTGTGTTTTGGGTGTGTGTGTTTTGTGTATGTGTGTGTTTTCACATGTGCATGTGTGTGTGTGACATGTTGACATGTTGACACAGATCCACATGCTGCAAATCTCTAATTCTAACACATCCCAAAGGTGTCAGATTCAGATCTGGTGACTAGCAAGGTCTATGAAGAGCACAACTTGTGTAACCAGTTTGATATGATATTTGCTTTGTGAAATGATTCATTATCATTAATGATCAGAGATCACTAAAAATTTGGTGAAGGTGTTTGCAACAAAAATCGACAGTAGAACTTACAGACATGTGAATATTGAAAGTAGGTGTATTTTCACATGAACAATGCCCTAAAACCCTAATTGGGAAGCAAGGCATCAATTTCCTAGGAAGCTTAAAAATTGGAATTTGAAACAATGAAATAAGTAATGCAATCTGATAAGGCCTGTTATCCTATATTCTAGAGCGATGAGGGCATCAGGGTAAGAAACAGTGTTATGTGACAATAAAATGAAGTTTCAGCTAATTACCTGAATGTAATGAATGACCAGGTTATTCAACCAATTAATTTTTTCTTTCGTCATGGGATGGGTATCTTCCAGGACTCAGAATGTTGAACTGGGTCTGGGACCATGAGAAATACATTTTACACATAAATTGGCCACCTGATTGTGTGCCGAAATCAAAGGTGGTCAAATGAATATTTGTTTGTTTGTTTGTTTATTTTTTCCATGCAGTGTATTATTAATAGCTTATAAGTACAAAGGGCAATATGTGTATATTATAATATTTGAGCAACAACAAAACAATACTTGATTAATAATCATATATATTTCATATATTATAAATAATATTAAAATATAGCATACTATAGTCTATAAAATTAGAAGAATATAATAAATGGTACATTCACACAAATTTAACATATAAGCACATTTTTATTATTATTATTATTATTATTATTATTATTATTATTATTATTAACAACAACAACAATAATATTATTATTAATAATAATAATAATAATTTTTTCTCCCTGTGTTGCCACTTAATTTAATAATGATCAGTTTGGCAGCTCCTCACCGTTTAAAGAAAAGAATTTAAAAGGAAATTGGCCAATGAGGTGCAGTCATGTAACATCCATGAGAAAGCAGCTAACCATGGAGAGAGCTCAGCACTGTATCACCAGCCTTAAAGCAGCTGGTCAGTGGGGAAGCAGCACTGTAATACTCTTACCCACTCACACATGAGATTAGTATCAGAAGTGCAAATGAAAAAAAAAAATTTTTTTAACTGAAAAACTGAGCAGCAAAACTGTAAATCTCAGCAGCAACATTGTATTAAAGAATTAAATTGCTATTTAATGTTTAGTTTATTAGATTTTTTGGTTTGCAATTATATTTGTAAATTTTAGTATAATTTTTTTTTCATTTTGTATTTCATACTGTATTATTTAACCAGTTATAGAAATATCCATGGTAAAAATCACAAAGATACATTTTGAATGTCACGTTGAATGTTTTCTGAAGCTGTTAGGACCTGTATATGCCTAATTTTATGCATTGCACTGATAATTGCCTGATTAGATAATTGCATGAATTAGAAGACTACAGTTGTATTTATTTATTTATTTGTTTGTTTGTTTGTTTGTTTGTGTGTTTGTTTGTTTGTTTGCTATCCCTAGTAATATGGCCTAAATACTCATAACTTTGATTTACTGGCTGAAGTCACAAAATAGTACATTGATTTGCACATTATGGAGGTGTTGAGGACAGTAGTGAAAAGGTAGAAACAAAGTAGAGTAACGAGTGAGCAGGTGCTGTGTCTTTCTTATATATTATTTGCTGTAAGCTAGCTAAATTTACTAACCAAAAAAACAGAATGATTTTGTTAATGTTGGGAATGCAATGCAGTTTTCTCTATTTTCATTGCAACTTTTTATGTGTTTAAAAAGTGCACAATGTTTGGATAAGTTTATGTATTACGTTTATAAGTTTTATGATTAGTAATCAATCCTGGGTAGCATAGTGGTATAGTGGTTAGCACTCTCGCCTTGCACCTCCAGGGTCTGTGTTTGATTCTAGGCCAGGTTCAATTCCCGTCTCTGTATGCACGGAGTTTGCTTGTTCTCCCCGTGCTTGGTGGGTTTCCTCCAGGTACTCTCCTGGGATAGGCTCCAGGCCTATATACCCTGTATACAGGGTCGCTGGGAGCCTGGACAATGAGTGAGTGAGTGAGTGAGTAATCAATCTTAATTGTAAATAGGTAAAAATAATGGGTATCTGTTATTTTGAGAATTTTCTAGACTACTCATCAGAACCTCTCATACTGTATTATAGCTCATAATGCATACAATATTTAATAACCATTGCATTAATAAAAGTGCTTGTCAAATGGACACCGTGCCCGTGCAGGTAAAGTGCAGGTTAATTTGTTTTATTTTTACTTTACAGCAGTGATTCCGTTAGTGTGTTGCTCAATCGAGTGTC
>JAQMYK010000039.1:20010408-20020408 GCA_030014345.1 Clarias buthupogon | reverse complement strand
CACAAGCATGGGCTGGAGATTGGTGTAGGGCTGGGACTTAACACGTGCATGGAGCATGGGTATGGGGCCGAGGTTTGTCATTCGCATGGGGCTGGGGCTTGGCATTAGAATTAGGTGTGAGCTGGAGTTTGGCATATGCACAAGGTCAGAACAGGAGATGCTGGTTCATATGTCTGTGTGGAATGCTTCATGCCAGCACAATGTCCTCAAAGTAAGTCATTGGCTAGAACAGCATTCCTGAGACCAGGCGGTGGTGCCAGGGACCAGGAAAAAACAGGAGGATGTGAGTATGGTGGCCGAGCATCACATCCCTAAAGCCTGATGGGGCTAGAAGTACACTGTTCTTAAAGCCAGGGTATCCTTCGTGCAAGAGGAACCAGTCAGAATTGGCTGGGATGGTACACAGCCTAGCTGGGACTGTACAGAATATGGATCAGGCAGAGTAGGGCCTATCCCAGGCCCAATTGGAGCACACTGATGCTCTCTGCCAAATGCCAGACGACCATGCGAAGTTCTAGCTGTTGCATCAGGTTTAGCTGCCTCCCCAAATTTCGTTAAGGTGACTCATATATTTTTACACTAAATTCCAAAGGCTGCAATGCTACTGTGAGACTAGGAGCTGTGCCCATAAATATGCAGGTCTGCCAAGTGCTTCCTGTGAAACCTGAATTCTAGAAAAAAAATCCCACGCTCCACTCTCCACCAGGCTAAACCAAGTCAAGCTCCACCCTGTAATAGGCATTAGGCAAAGCCATAAGACTCAGAAGCTCCTTCTGGGGGAAAGGACCGAAGCCAAACATCCACATGCCCAGCCTGGCATCAAAGCCTTCCTCAAAGTTGTCCACTGTATCCTTTAGTAGTCAGTCTTGGATGCAAGCAAAATGCATTCTTTAACATTATAAAAAACAAAAATAAAATCCAAACAGAAAACTATGACTATGGTTATGAAAACTATAACTATGGCTGGGCTAGAAATGCTATGCTGGAAAATGCTAATGCTAATGCTAATGCTAACAAAGCAAAACAGAGATACAACAGATAACAACAGTGGTGATGACATGGTGATGACAACACTGATGACAACAGTAAAGATCACAGAACACAGACAATAAATAGAACGACTTACAGTATCAAACTACAAGGTACAGCTTAAGTGAGTACAACTGACACCATGTGACTCTGACAGGTGAGATGGAATGGATACCAGGAAATGGAGTCTGGGAAAAAAAATCATCCAAAAACAGGGACAAATCTTAGGAATAAATGACAAATACTATATAGTGTGCTCCTGTGGATAGAGTCTGCTGTTTCTTTAAATCTTTAAATTAAGTTGACTATTTTGCAATATCAATATAAATAAAAGAAATGCTTTGTCCGTACATTGGTCAGTACTAAGTTCTTTATGTTTCATAAACTGGTGGACCCAAACCAGTCTCAGAAAAGTCAGATTTTGTCACATCATCACACAAAACTGACTGGAGAGAATTAAAAAAAACTTTGCCAGGAGTTAGATATTTGCCTGAAGTTAAACCAGCGACATTGAGAAGTTTACATTACTGTGCCAGATTATATCATATATCTATCGCTTTTTTGGCCAAATATAATGTTTTTTTTTTATTGTGTGGGAGTACCTATACGCGTCACTCAACAGAGCCAATCAGTGTGATCGTTTATCATGTATAGACACAGAAGACACAGAAATGATGGTAATGCACCTACAAGCTACAAGTGTGGCATAACATGGCTTACTCCAAAAAAAAAAGCAAAAAAAAAGCAAGCAAACTATAAAAATTTTGCCTTGAAAGATGAAGTTTAAGACCAGTTTGTCTTATATCTTTCAAAACCGTAGAACTAACAACAGGCAGTAATTTGAAGCAACACTTGAGATAAAACACAGATCATTATAGCAAATATATTTGCAGCAGTCCGATTTGAGGGCATGTAAAATATCCAAACTTAGAGCCCAGTGTTAAAAAATCAAGATGTTGAAGAAGTGATGTTATGTGCCAGATTATGTCACAGCATCATGCAAAACTGGCTAGACAGAATTAAATGAAACTTTTTCAGTACTTAGATATCTGCCAAAAGTTTAGCTTGTATCATAAGTGAAATCTAAATGTTGAGTAAAAATGCTGTTATGACCAGTTATTTGCCAGATTAAAAAAATATATACTTTAAAATAAACTACTTGCTCAATGCAAACACCAAGCTAGCAAATATTTTACTGGGGTGATTTAGTATTTTTACCACTGACATAACAGCACTTGTGGTATAAGTGAATTTTAATGTGCTGGAGTCGTTTTAAGACAAAAATGAATGTCCATTGAATCTAATTTTTTCAAGTCTGTGCCGAACTGGGAGTGTATTTGACTGACGATGAAAGAAGTACAACCTAGCGTAAACAAGGTGTAAGATACTTGACCCTATAAAATTGTATTTCTTTGTATTAATAAGAGAGCTCTGTTGTACAGAAAGACAGGCAGACATGTACAAGGGCTTCGACCTGAAATTATAATATTATATTATTATATTATATTAATCTAATTATAATATAATAACATTATATTATATTATTATTAGAACATTAGATTAAAGCTGATCAGCTTATTATATTAGCTTTAACCTTTTAACTATTTATTAAAACTCTTTTCCTGCCAACAATGGGTACTTTTTACAGTAATTTAAAATAATTCTTATAATTATAATTAAAGCAAGCTATTAAGTTAAATTTGATTGATCAACATGGTGAAGAGCATGGGCCCTTGTCAAATAATGCTCTAGCACCTCTATTGGTAGAGTTAGGAGGTACAGTTAGTTCCAAGTATTTGGACAGTGACATAGTTTTCATATATATTGTCATCAGGCACAATTCATTCAAAATGAAGCAGTTAAGTAGTGATAAAATGCAGACTTTCAGCTTTAATTCAAATGGTTTAATGAATAAATGGTTACCTGCATTGAAATTACTGTCATTGTCTACAAATTTTATTTTTCTCCAGTTCAAATGTAACTGGGCAACTGCAGTTCAAGACAAATTAAATAGATAAAAGGTCTGGAACTGATTCCTAGTGCCGACTATATGCATTTTCTAGCTGTTCATGAAAACTCTCAATAAACAGTCTATAATGTGCAGATGTAAGTGGAGAGGGCTATCATTAGGCTGAAAACACAGAACCACAGCCTGACGACAATAAAAGTGGATTAGATAACTCTTTCCTTGGTGAATCAAGAATACTATGGAGGAATTTGTCTCACTGTCAAAGTCCACAATCACAAGTGAGCTCTTTATAAATGTAAATATGGTATAGGTGGTTACCTCAAGATGCAAACAACTGGTCACACAAGAACAGAAAGGACGATTAAAGATGGAATTTTAGACTTAGCTAAAAGTCCTCAAAAAGCAGAATAAAATAAAAATTGTACCAGAATGATAGGAAGAGAACATTATAGAATAGGAAAGGAAGGACTCGTGTTAAAGCATACTACATCATTTGTCAAAAATTGTTGAGGAAGTGTGATCATATGAGCATGTAAGGCTGCAAATGGACCATTGGTGTTGATTGATAATGTGACTAGTGATAGAAGTAGCAGGATGAATCCTGCAGTGTTTACAGTTACAGTATACTTTCTATAGCTCTACTTTGAGCTATAGAAAGCACTGTTTGTGTGTATGCGCGTCATTAGACAACATGTCCCTCCCCTCCACAAGTTCAGGAAAGACAAGAATAAAATAGCTCAGCTGATGGCACCTCCCTCTGTAGAGCTCTTCTGTCTTGCATGGTGCTGTTCCCAAATCAGGTTGTGAAGTTTATAAATCAGGATGCTCTCTATGGTGGAGGAGTAAAAGTTCCTAAACACCTTGCTTGGCAGTCTAAAGTCTCTCAGGCGTCTAAGGTGGTCGAGACACTGCCGGGCCTTCTTCATCATTCTGTTGATGTGACAGGACCATGACACGTGAACGCCAAGGTCCTTCCCCGAAGCTTCTGCTCTGGGTTCCATTAGGCTCTCATTGATAAAATTGTTCCATTGTAGTATGGCCACTATACTTCTGCTTTTCAGTTTTTCTTGTAATGCCTTCACTATATCTTCTGTAGGTTTTGGGTGATCTCACAGTTGTCTAAGGGGTTTCCTTCAGAACTAACACAATGTATCTGTCAAGTGCTGTTTTTTTTTTTTTTTGGTCAACCTTTTTGGTGTCTGGTTGTTAGTACTCCAACCAGAGTGTATAAATACCATAAATTAAATAATGCATGAACAACTGAAAACATTTAAATAAGTTTTTTTAAACACTGCTTTCACAATAAGGTCCACATGTCAAAAGTCAAAGTCTCTCTCTCTCTCTCTCTCTCTCTCTCTCTCTCTCTCTCCCTGTGTGGGTGTGTGTCGGTGGGTGTTTTAGGCAAATGTTTTTTCTGCATTGTCTATGTGCAACTAGCCATTCTCCCAGATTCTTGTTTAGTTGGTAACATCTGGGGCTAACGCATCTGTCAAAAGCAAGCATTTACCACCTGCGGTTAACATTAGGGAGAATGATAAAGATCTCCAAAAGCTAATCTGGACATCTCTAAAATATCTGTATCACAAAAGAGCTATGTTTATATTTCTAAATGTATATTTATATTCCTATAACTTATACATTAATTAATGTAGATATACTGTACACTCACTGTACACTTTTCTTATACATGTAACTGCAAAGTTATTTAATCAGCCGAACATGCTAAACAAAAAATTCAGATACAGGCACAGAGCTCCAGTCAAATCAAATATTAGAAGGAAGAAATAATGTGATTTCTGTGGCTTTGATCGTGGTATGAAGAGAAAAAAAAATCCTAAGCAGCAGTTGTGTTGATGGAAACACCTTTTTTTCTAAATATTGTTTTCAGTTGACAAGAAATATACAGTATAGTAACTCAATTAATCAGGCTTTACAATTTTGCTGGATAGGAAAGCATCTCAAAACATAAAATCCTGAGTTGAATGAGCTATAGCATGAGACATAAGGCAATCATAGGCACAAACTCACAAAAAACTGGAAGTTAAACAATAAAAAAAAGTCATATAATAAATCATGTAATTTTGTAAAATAATAAAATTCTTAACAAATTCTTAACTTTTGGGTTTTACCTGGTCAGGATACAGTAAAAAGCGACAGAAAAAAATGTAACTGTATATACTCTCAGGGGAGCATTAAAAGTAACAAGAAAACAGGCTCCCACCACAAAATCCTCAATACATGTGAATATTTTCCCTTTGGACCACTTTCAACATCATAAAACCCTTAAAAGTGCCCAGCTCTCCAGGGAAATGCATAGGGGTTCCTATGGGGGTTCTGAAGCTGGACTCTTATTGCATCCAGGTGGTCACGTTAAAAAGCACTGGCCAGCCATAAATGTCTAATAAACTGCAAGTGGCACCTTCAGAGGTGAAGAGGGTCACTGCACCTGTCCGTGCCCTGGGATCTGATTTTTTTTTCTGTAGCCCATATATTCCTTTGCTTGTTTGTATGTTTTTTGAACAATAGATTTTCAAGTAGAAATAGATGACTAAAATTATGTATATAACATTTAGTGTCTGACACACAATTTTATTGTTATGAGGGTCGGTAGAAGTCTTGGGGAGAAATCAGAATTTGTGTGAAAGAATTTGTGAAAGTGTGTTAACAAAACAAAACAGCATATAAGTTTATTCACAAAGTATTGTGCCTAATCTATTTACATAGGTATTCTATCTATTTGCATGGCACGTGTTCAGGAGTTGGCTTGTGGGGGTAGAATCCCATAGTGATTTAATTGGTATACATGGCGTAGATGTCCGGACATGGGGCCACACTGCTTTGATCTCACTTGAAAGGAGCTAATTGATCTCTTTGTTCCACTCATGTCTGCCTGTTCAATGAAAAGAAAGGAAAAGGAATGTCACGTCAGGGGGAAAAAGTAATCCTTAAAATGATGAAACATCTGTAAGAAGGTGGATGGATGACTGCGGGAGTTAGAGAGTAAGTTCCTTGCCCCTTGAGTATGAGAGGAAGAGAGAGAGAATACATACAGGACAGCAAGAAAAAGAAGAAAGAAAGACATCACCTCACGCCTGGTACCATTGCTCTTCAATTAGTCTAATGTGCCTCATATGGCTGAGGCATTTTGATGGAGGGAGAAAGAAAGACAGACCTTGTAAAGCATAAAGACTTCCCTGGGCCTTTGAAATGATGCAGTGCTTCATGTGCCATATTCATACATGATGTTTCTACATTTCTTCCAAACCTTCTGAGCACTCATTAACCTCCCTTGGCAAAGCCCCATTGGTGCATTCATGAATATATAATTAAATATAATTATAATTAGTCATAATTATAATAATGATTAAATTACATTCAATTTAACAATATTCAATAAGTACTAACTATGGATGAAAGTGTACTGAAATCACCTTAGTATGATATTTTCAGTACTCTTAACTATAGTCTCTACTGTACATAAACATTTTATGACTTTTGTTTTACACTTATAAAGATGCTTTCCAAGCATGAAAATCTTGGCCTTATTGACTCTGTTTGAATTTAAACAATGAGTATAAAAATGGGATAGCCATTGCCCCATTGGATGGCTCCCTCTGCCTTTCTGTTCATTGAAAGCAGATGAATAAATCAGTAAACTGTAAGGTCACAGAGGAGCCTGCATATCCCCCCCTGCCCCAACACTCTGTTGTCTGCCTTAATGGTTCTAAGTAAAATGGGGAGGAGAAAAAGGGCAACTGTGTCTATGTAGTATCAAACTTTTCTGATTTCATAGCATGTGTATACTAATTCCTTATATCAGGACACATCTATAAATAAATGTGTCTGTACACTGGTCAGAACTCACTCTTTCAATTACACCTTTAAGTTTCATACATTGGATGACCGGAAACCAGTCTCAGAAGAAAAAAAAAATATCTGTATGTCTGTATCTCTGTTTGTCTGTCTGTCCAGCTGATTTTGTCACAATATCACGCAAAACTGGCTCGACAGATTTTAATGAAACTTTGTCAGCCCTTCGGTATTTGCCTGAAGTTAAATTAGGGAAGTTATGTGCCAGATTATAATAAAGCAGCCATAGCTTTTTTGGATGAATACAGTGATCGAAGAGGGCGTGACTATACGCGTCACTCAACTGAGCAATCAATATGATAGTTTACTGTAAATACGGTATGCGGAAGACACAAAAACAACCGTAAAGCCCCATACAAAGCGGCCAAATCCTCACCAAACACAAACAAACATGCAACACTGCATGGCATGCTCTAAAAAAAGGTATGTAACTTTTGAAAATTTAATTTTCTAAGATGTATGGACAAATCATTGTATGTTTATTCTTCCTGCTGGAAGCCTAAAACCAGTTTGTCTCATATATTGCGAATCTGTGGTGCTAATTAAAGCTGTACTTTGAAGCGGCACTATGAGATTAAACACAGGTCATTAGAGCGAACATATCTGCAGCAGTTCGTGCTGAGGGTGTGTAAAATACTTGAACTGACAGCACAATGCGCTCAAATCAAAATGTTAAGTGAAAGTGATGTCATGAACAGAAATGTGCCGGATGTAATAGTCTACTGTAAACAGGGAGTGTATTTGGCTGATGAAAAATTAAGTACAACTTAGCATAAACAAGGCATAATATACTCAACCTTACAAAATTTTATTCCTTTGTATTAATAATTTAGGCAGAGCGTTCTGCCATACAGGAAGACAGGCAGACATGTATGTGGGCTTCAACTTGAGCTTTAAACTATTACCTATTTTGAAAAACTATTTACCTAATGCTACATCGAAGCGTTTCTGAGACACTTGTTGGAATTATCAGCTAGACCTATATTAATGCTAATCTATGGTGGTTGCTTTTATGCCACTAATATAACTGTCCTGATTCAGTTTAACCCAGATCAACTGTATTATTACAACACTTTTAACAATAGACATTGTCACAAAGCTGCTTCACAGAAATCCAGATATAGATTTAGGTTCACAATAATCAAACCAGAGACAGGTGCAAGGAAATCTCTCTGAGATGAGAGTCAAGAAGCCCATTATTTTCTGGCTGACCTAGCAGGATTATAAATTATTACAGGTGTCAGGTTTATCTTGACTAGAAATGTGAATTGTCATGTGTTTAATGTTGCATGACTCTTCCAGGCATCTGGGGATGTGCTGTGGCTCCAGGACATCGGTAGTGGATCTTTGGGTGCTATGGGTTGAGGGTTGTTGCCTTTGTGGAGTGGACTTGTTTCCAGTGATTTGTGCTGCATTGGCTTATGTGGGATCGAACCAAATGGGTTAGTCCTTGCTTCCCACTGGCATAAGAAACCCTTGGGTGCCCATGATCCTGTCACCATTTTGCTGGTAATGATAGTGAGTGTTAATCTGTTAATGTTATGTAGTGTTAATGCGTAAAACAAAATTCAGTTAGTCCAGAATGCAGCAGCCAAAGTCCTTACTAGAACTAAAAGATATAAGCACACCACACCAAAAATACTACTATTGACCTACAAGTCACTAAATGGTCTTGTGCCACAGTACCTGAGTGAACTGCTAGTGTTTTATCAACAGCCACACCTACTTCGATCAAAGGATGCAGGCTGCTTGTCAGTACTGCGTATTATGAAAACTATAGCAGGGGGCAGAGCTTTTTCTTACAAAGCCACAAGGTTATGGAATAGACTGCCAATTAATTCTTGGTACTCAGACACAGTCTCAGTGCTTAAGTCCTAAGTTTTAAGTTTAAAATTTATTTAGCCAACCCTTTTGTGAATAGATTTGTCTTAAGTAAAGGTGCAGATCTGGAGTTCCTGCTTGCGCTCTGCACTAAATATACCTGACTCTCTTCTCTTCTCTTCTCTTCTCTTCTCTTCATTAAGTTGCACATGGTGCCCTGGTGCCCTGCTTCTGGTTGGAGATCTCGATGCATGAAGTGTTTTGCTTGGAAAAATTCCTACAAACATTTTTGTACCTAAGCCTCCAATAATGAAAGTGGACTCTTTTTAATTAAACACCTTTCCTGTTATATCCCCCAAATGATCATTGGTTGAAAGCGCTATATAAATGAAATTTTATTAAATGAATATTATGGCTGATCAGTGTATGTGCATATAACATGGTTGTGGTATGTCCTCCTCTATGGAGGAAGGTCAAATATATTGTGATTGGGATGGGAAGAGTTGGGAACCTTGATGATGTTGTGCACTCTACCCTGACATCTAGTGTGGTGAAGATGTTTACTGCCTGGTAGTAATGGCACCAGTGATGTATTGGGTGCCCTTCAACATACTTTGCAGGGCTTTTTTTTTCAGAAACTTGTGAGCTGCGATACCACATGGCAGTATTAGGATGGCTATATATTTGGTTAGATTCAGTCAAATGCTACAACCCTGATAGGCCATAGTATTGATGGATAATGGCCCATGCAGTAAAGGTCTGGCAATGCATATTAAGAAAGGAAAGAAACATATTGTGATGTCCATGGTTTTCAGACTTCAGGCAGGCATTAAATGCAAAGTTATTGATTGTTTCAATCACATCATATTTGCTTCTGTCAAAATCTAAACTTGAAAATTGTGTGTCACTTAGCTCTGTGTGTGTGTGTGCGTGTGCGTGTGTGTTTGTAGTATGTTGTTGTTAGTCTTTCAGCCGCTCCTGTCGACGCGTTTCACGCCGAATGCCATTCCTAATGCAACTGCATCCAGTGGCTGGGGTTTTGGCATTGGTTGGGAAATTAACTTCTGCAAGGTAGTAACTATGTAATGGCTTAAATAGGCAATTTTTCTATGTATAGTGTAAATGCATTTACAACATTTTAACCTTTTTTATGCATGTAGATTATTAAATCTGTGCATGTCATTCTTTTATGTGCTTGACAAAACTGAATCAAATAAATATTTAATTATACAGAGGTGTTCAAAATAATAGCAGTGTGTTGAAAAAAAGTGAGTAAAGCTCCATATCCATATAATAACTTTTAATTTAAAT
>JAQMYK010000039.1:19561843-19572868 GCA_030014345.1 Clarias buthupogon | reverse complement strand
CCACTTCTCACGTGTACACCACTTTGTATTGGTCTTTCACGTGGAATTCCAATAAAATTGATTCATGTTTGTGGCTGCAATGTGACAAAATGTGGAAAAGTTCAAGGGGGCTGAATACTTTTGCAAGTCACTGTAAATTCCAATGTTTAATTTGAAGCTTATGTAGATAATATTACTAGGATAGCATTCTTTAATCTCAGAAATTTTGGCAAGAAAAGGAATATATTGTCTCTACACCATGCAATAGGATTAGCTTTCGTCACCTCTAGATTGGATTATTGTAATGTATTACTGTCTGGATGTTCAACTAGGTGCATAAACAAGCTTCAGTATGAAGCAGCAAGAGTCCTCACTAATACTAGAAAATATGAGCATATCACACCTATGCACACTGCAGTGGCTCCCAGTGAAATTGGGAGAAATGATTTTAAAATACTACTATTACATGCTGATTGAACCACTTTTTTTGTGATCCACCACACTTACTTTAATCAAAGAATGTAGGCAGCTTGCCTGTACCTTGCATTAAATGGTCTCACGTTGCAGTATCTGAGTGAACTGCTAATGTCTTACAATCCACCACACCTATCAATGGATGCAGGCTACTTGTCGATACTGCATATTATGTAAACTACAGCAGGGGGCAGAGCTTTTTTCTCCTAAAGCGTCCAAATTATTAAATAGCCTTCCAATTAATGTTCAGGACTCAAACACAGGTCTGCCTTGGTTACAGACCTAATTATTTAACCAAACATTTTGTGAATAGATTTGTCCTTTGGTAAAGATACAGCTCTGGGGGACTCATAGATATAGAGTATTATGGTGAACTGGTATGTTTGGATGCTGTCGTCCCCACTCTCATTGATCATTTAGGTTTGTTGACCGTGGAATGACTGGTTGCTTTAATTTCCAGGGAGTCCTCATGCCTGTGTTTCCTTCTGGCTCTCTCTTTTGAGAGAGATGTTGTCATAATTACTCCCACCAGAGTCACTGATTGCAGTTTGCACTAAATATACATTCACCTTCCGCATGTGACTGTGACCATATCTAACTGTTTTCTCTCTTTCTCTCTTGGCCTGCTGTTTTCTGCTTTCTGTTGGGCTGCACATGATGCTCCTGAGCTGCCACTGATCCAGACCTGTCTGACTTATCCTGGTGCCCCGCTTCATGTTGGAGACCCTGACACATGGAGTCCCGTGTGGCCTGCTTGGGTTGCGGGTGGTGACTGGGGACAGTTCTACTTGACCATGAATTCTCTGATCACTTGTGACTGCAGTCGCTCAATAGTTCAGGCCTGAAATTCCTACTAACAGTTTTGTACCTCCAATAATAAAAGTGGACTTTATATAACTTAAACACATCTCCTGTTATGTTGAACTTCCAGATGCCTAACACTCAGTATGACTGCAAATAAATTTCTGCTATCCGTTATCACCCAAATCAAGATTTTTTTGTTGTGTAGAGTTTTATTCGTAAGGCTTATGTTTAGATGTTTCTCCCACTGTCATTGATCACTGTTTTTTTTTTTTTTTTTACAGTAAAATGACAAGTTGCCTTACCTCCTCATGTCTGTTTTCTTCTGCCCCTGACCTAAAGTTATGATGCCATAGTTAGTCCAAGCGGATTTCCTACTTGCACTCGGCATAAAATATATACTTTAACTACTGTAACTGCTCTCTCTCTCTCTCTCTCTCACTCACTGTCTCTCTCTGTCTTTCTATTGGGGGCACACATGATACTCCTGAGTTACCGAACCTTTTTGCCCTCCGAACCTTTCTGACACATCTTGATTCCATACTTTTGGTTAGAGTGCAACTAATGATATTACTAATTTTCCTGGAATTGGGTTAAGAACTGTCCTACACATTATCAAAATCTAGAAGGATAGCGGCCAGATCACTTTAACACTTGGTGAAGTCCCATCACAAAAAAGTCAATAGTTGAAATTTATGTTTAATAGTGACAACAAAAGAATATCCATATGCACAATGTGATAGGAACTCAGGATTGGGACTAAACACCTGCGCGGCCATAAGAACACCATTTGTTGTTAAAGGTTAATAAAATGGCTTCAATTTTTAGGGACCATAAAAATTGGATTTAGGAGCAATGGGCAAAAGTAAAATGTGCTGATGAGTCCAGATTTACCTAATTCCAAAGATATGGGCATGTCAGGTTTCTATGGCAAGCACATGAAGCAGTGCAACCATCATATGTTATTGCTAAATCTTTTCTAAGAGCTAGAGTATTGTAAAGGTACTTATGTCACAAATGTTTTTTTTCTTTGTTCATGGTAAAATTAGTACCAAGTTAACGTCTTGGCAAATACGCAATCTAAGACTATTATTTATTATCAGTGCAATCAAGGACTACAAAAAAGTAAAACTGATTATAAGTGAACCAATAATACACCATGTATATCCATACTTAAAACATATAGTGGTCAGATCCTGTAAAGAAAATTCCATACAGAGTTTCCAGAATCCTTAATAGTGATTCTCAATATCATATCACTATCCCATCGCTCAGGTATTTAACTGCATGTTCTTGGCATTTTATTCAGCTGCAGTGATAACACATATCACTGTGAACACCCAACTTGTGGTTCTATGTAACGGTCCAGTATATAT
Organism: Clarias buthupogon; assembly: GCA_030014345.1. Classification (NCBI taxonomy): domain Eukaryota; kingdom Metazoa; phylum Chordata; class Actinopteri; order Siluriformes; family Clariidae; genus Clarias; species Clarias buthupogon. The sequence continues at coordinate 19,570,238 of JAQMYK010000039.1, read as the reverse complement.
TTAGACAACTTTTTTTCCTCCAGTTTCATTTCCCTGGCCACATGCTGGCAGGGGCTGTAGTTGGACTGAAAGAATCCTTGCGTGCTCGTTTAGGGCTTTGGCCATAACCAGGCAGGTTGATAACTGTGGGATTACAGGTTAGACGTGCAGATGATGTTGACAGTGTGGAAGATGAACTGCATGCAGAAGAGGATGCTTTGAGTTGTAGCCACTTCTCTCCAAGGGCCTTGGCAAAATGGTCATCAACAGACACACTTATGGAGATTTGCTTAGAGGAACCTTTTTGATAGTTCACCCCAAGGCTCCGCTGGAAATGTTCCTCAACATTATCATAACTGTGCTGCATCATAACTACACAAAGAAAACCAACACAAAATCAGATTTAGAATAGCATATAGACTATATGTCTAAACGTTTGTAGATACCTGACCATCACATTTATAAGTGCATTTTGAACATCACATTCCAGAATTCCGCACGCCCTTTATTTTTATTTTTTTAGATCTCTTCTGAGTGGGCTTTTCACTAGACTTTGGACTGTGTTTGTGGCCATTACTAATGCATTTGCTCATTCAGCTACAACAGCATTAGTAAGATCAGACACTGGTGTCAAGTGAGAAGACCTGGAGCACAGTCTGGGTTCTAATTCATCCCAGAGGTTTTCAGTGGGCTTGAGGTCAGGGCTTTGTGCAGGCCATTCAAATACAACCTTGTCAAGCCATGTCTTCATGCACCTTACTTTCTGAGGCCTTGTCATGCTGGAACATGTTTGCCCTTTGTTCCAGGAAAAGGAAATTTAACATTATATAAAAACGTATATGGGTGTGATGGTCAGGTGTACAAAAGCTTTTGCCTACAGTTTAAAACTTGAATTGTAAAATTTTATTGTAGTGTGTTGATTAAGATGGTGAATAAATTTGACTTTCTAAAAAGGTTGTAAATAAAAAGCCTTTAGAAAAGAATGGAATCTTATATAGCATACCAGTGGAGTGATTGCAACAGTCTATCGGCATACAGGCTGACTTTGTTGATGAGACACATGTGATCACTGAGGGCCGAACCTGCAAGTATATGTATTATTACAATGTGGAAACCCTAGGGACAATCTGATCATTTTGATTCATACATATTTTCGCACGCATTTCATACTTATTGCGATAATGACCACTGTAAAAAATGCTGTATAAATAGCATTGAATAGTTGTATTAATGCTATAACTTCAGAACTAGATTAACAACCATTCTTGTAGCATATTGTTTTGACCATAGTTTTAAAAAGAAAGGCTAGCTGAAACTTTCAGTGTTCCTTCATCCACAATTCCACCATTGGATCAATAACAGCAGTGGTCTGTTGGAACTTGTTGACAACATTCCTCCACCCATTGCTTACATTTCATCCTGAATCAGGCTGGATTACATATCTTGAACAAGCAAAGGCCTGTCTGAGCCCCCATAAGCAGTCTTGCTTGATACCTATCTTGCATTCAGCTGCATCTCATAGACAGTGGAGATAAGTAAACTTAAGTGGCTACTGGAGAGATCCTGACAAGTGTAAAGGTATATAATGTACTGGGCAGAGGAGAAATTAGTCTAGTGGTTATCAACACTCCATGTGCCATTTGTGGTATAATATGGATGAAAAGAAAAAGGAAGGCTTTCATGTTAATAAAATACCCCAGAATGTTCAAAATAATTCTTCCAGTATTTTAAAATTAATTTTCGACCATATTGTTTAGTAACAGTTTACAACACAAATATTTTTTGTATGTTTTACAATACAATATCAGAATGTATGGTTAATTGTATGGTTAATTACTTTGAGATGATTTGATTGTGAATCCTTATTTGTTATATCCATAGTACAATTTTCTAATGTTTAATGCATGGGATTTCAATGTCTTATAGTTGGATTTCAATGTCTTATAGCAAATTTTTATATAAATTTAATCTGATTAAATTCATCAAAGTAAATTAAACTGCACCTAATCTGGTCTTCTGACATTCAGTTTATCTACTGGAATATTTCATTATGTTGACAAAACACCATTATGTTAGTTTACTAAGTACTATATATGCCATTTTAATTTAACCTCTGTGATTGATGCAATACAGCTTATTGGAAGCAGTTACCTGTAAGTGTCTCACCGCAGTTTTTCTGTTTTTGTCTTCTGTCTCTTCTGTTTCCTGGTGCATTTTCTTAATAAGGGCAAGTGGCTCATCCATAACTGTATTGGAGATTTGGTGAGTTGGACTTGCTGTAGGGCTCCAAGTGGATGTAGGACTCTCTAGCTTGTTGAACCGTGATGATGTCCTGTTAGCATTGGCCAGGCTCTTGCTGAGGGCCTTCTCTCTTCTGAAACCAAGATATTATTATTAGTTATCATGGGAGTCTTTAGATAATCAGTGGACAACTACTACTAAAAAGTAGTTGTACCTCTCCTCCAGTGTCCGTCCTTGTTCTGAACTGTGTCTGTGTTTGAATGGGTGAGCAGGAGTCACTCTGATTCTGTCACTGGTTATGTGACGAAACCGGTCCTCGCTTCTCAGGTGTGGCTGACCTATAAAATAACATAAATACATATTATTACACACATTTTTATTTACTTGTATATATTTTTTAAAAACCTGTTATTTAGGATTAAGTATAGACCCCAGGCCTCCCAGTCATCAATACAAACCAGGTCAAAACAAAAATGGGCAGCAGATACATTAACAACCAGCTTAATATTTGTCTCTGCAATTTTGTATGACCAAAATAACCCAATTGTGGGAAAACATTGTTGTACCATCATAATAATGTAAACTGTTTTAAGCCACAGAACAAGATAGACTGGATCTATGAGTATTACTCTGGAACACAATCTGACTCACTACTAACGGTAAGTGTCATATAAACGTAAAATACACCACACAAGATATGTAGAAAACCATAACTGTCTGGAAATAAACTGAAAGAAATGTATCCACTAGAGATATTTTGTTTGTTAGCACAAGACAGGAAAATTGTGAGATAAGACTTGCCAGGAGTGTGTGTTTTGGGCTTTTAAATAAATAAATATCATGTCAATGTCAGGACAAGTTGCTCCAAACTGAAATAAATGAAGGCCACTACAAGCTCACTGTGTGTTAACATGTTGTTCAGATTTAAGGACACTTTCATATTTAGGCAGTAAATCTCACAATACCTTTTTAGAGGATTTAGTAAAACTTCACAATACCTTTCTAGAGGTTTAAGAAAACATACATACCAAGTTCCTCGAGATTTGTACAATTGAGTGAAAACCAATCTTTTCATTTTAAGTATCAAACACCATGTGGGTGTTTTGGATGCAAATCTTGGTGTAGTGCACATGACCAATGCCCTCATACATAGGTATACATGTATTTCCTGTGTCAAAGAGTGTGACAGACTGACTTGACATGTTAGAGGACAGAGGAGTGGGTAAAAACCACACCTTCCAACACAGTGGTTTTCCAGTGCCTGAGGGAGGATTATTTTCATTGAATGCTTAGACAAGATAGACCTTCCAGAGGTAACCCTGACTGGGTAAAATTGCAATGAGGTAATATTGCCTGTTAACAGCTTTAACATCTGTCATTTACATTCACTCACCTTATAGTCTGAGATAATATTACCTACAAATTAAAAGATAAGTTTTAATTATCTCACTTTATTTAGTTCTAATTCACAGCTTTAATTTTTAATGCAGAATTTAAATTATTTTTTTATTGTTTGAAAATTCCTGGTGATTCCTCATAATTTCAGTTTTGCATTGTGTCAGGATCTAATTACACATACTGCAGAAATGTATTTGACAAAAACAGAAGATGCGAACAGAAAAAAGCAAAGACCTTAGGACATCAAGTAGACCATGTGGCACAAAATGATAATTACCTTCTAGGATGTAAACTTTGAAACCACTGCTCATCCGGGTGATGTAGTGGAAATTTGTCACAGCCATGCCTCTAGATCCTTGATTCAGGGCCTTTGTAACTGGCAAAAGAACTCAGCCTGAGATTCCTGACACCGTATGTATCTGTAATGCATAAGATCAGTAGGGATCTTCACTGCACTCTGTATAAGGATTGTGGCCTCTGCTGTTTTCTGTTGTCTTCTAAAGTTTTCATTGGCTATATAAAGTCCAACCCCCTTTCCCTGCCTGTTGGTTCTTTGCCTGCTTCTGTTCCCAAGATGCTAGTTCCACGGGTTCCATAAGGGCGGAGTCTAGTAAGAAGTTGTAAACTGCATTCAATCTTTCACCCTTCTAATGTCCCTAACTTTTCCTACATTGAAATAATTGTTAAAAAAAAAAAATTACGCATGAAGATTAGTCCTTAATTATGCTTGTGTACATTTTGAGTATCCTGAGTATACATGCTAAACAACAAAAGCATTATTAGGACATATGCTTTGCCTTAACTTGGAAATTCAACATTATTTTCCCTGGCTACTACTGGAATCCACAAACAAGTCCTGTTCTGCCTTTATTTCCTTTCTAAGAGTAAGCAGCTGGTGACAGCCCTTCCTTTGGGGCTAATCTAAAAGCTTGCTTGACTGCATTTTTTGTCTACCTGAACTGTAGTCATTCTCCCAGCTTGTCTGTACATGTAGCTCCCTGTAAGTTCCCCCGACTAAAGCACTAGGCCTTTCCTTTTAGTAAACATGCAAAGACTCCTTGCATGTGTGCTCCTGCAGCCCACATACACACATGCACACAGAAGGATGGCACGAGAAATATAGTTTTGGATGCAATAATTAACTTAACATCCTGCAACACTTCATTACATTTCCCATATTAGCAAATGATTTGTTAAATCTGAAAGCAACTGAAGAAATAGCTCATTATTTGTTTCAGTGTTATAATCTACAATGAAGTGAGGTCAGTGGAGTCTGATAGTGGATTTAATTCTTTTGTTTGTGTTAAAACTTTTGTTTCAAATGTTGGTGGTCCACAGTTAAAATAAATATTGATTAAATATTGAATATCTGTCTGCTGCTAAAATAAAACTGCTAATGAGAACATGCGCTCAACATCCACAAGTCAGAGTATAAAATTGTAGATGAAATGAAATATAGCCAAAAGGCAAAAATATATGGAGGCATGACCCATATGCAGGGCTTTCCTACATTGTTGCTACAATGTGTGAAGGAAACATTATCTGGAATGGCCTTGTATACCATAGCGTTATGATTTGCTCTTTGCATTGTGACAATTAAAAGAAAAAATGCATCAAGCCATGGGTTGCCAAGGTTGTTGTGAATGAATTCAATGGGCTTGCAAAGAGCCCTGACCTCAAATACACTGAACACTTTTGGGATGCATAAACACTGAGTACATGCTAGGTCATCTCATTCAACATCAGTACCTGACATCAATAATGCACTTGTGGCTGAATGGGCAGAAAATCCCACAGCCATGATATAAAATGTAGTCAAAAGAGAATAGACAGCATCCTTGGCCTATTAGATTTGTTAGAATAAATTTTTGTCTGAACTGAGATCCTTCTTGTTAGCCCTGTTAGCACTGGCATGTTTTTTGTTAATCCTGTCATGTCTGATGTGAGCCCTGCCATGCACTACTTGAGCCCTGCCATGCACCCCCTGAGCCTCCCTTGCACTGCACAATCCACCCCCTGCTTCACCTGAGTCATAGCATGCTTTGTCTCACTTTGTCTCTCATGCACTTGCACTTGACCAGCAACATACCCCAGCCCTGTGACTATCTTTTTATGAAGACATCATAACCATAGTGTGCCCCATGCTAATCATGTAATTCTGATGCCACAGCTTGCCTTCAGGGATTCTGTGCTGAAGATGATCCTGCCGACTAGGGACCGTGGAGGCCAGTGGTGATTACCATTGTATTTATTCCTATTTTACAATTGGTAGGAACTGTGGTCAACATTCACACCCTACGGGCAAGTTGGCAATTAGCCTAATCTGTGTTTGGACTGTGGGAAAACCTGAGTACCAGAAGGAAACCCAGAAACCACGAGAGAACAAGGAGGTGCAAGGCGACAGTACCAAATACTAAGCCACCGTGCCTCCAAACGTATAGTTATATAATATTTTATTTTGTCACTTTTAAAAATTAGCCTGGACTATTGTGTATTGTTTTTGCTGCTACAATTAAATGTAAACACTTTGTAGAAAGTTATGATCCTTTGGTTGTGAGGGCACTTACTTTTTGCTTTTCTGTGCTGTTAACACCACTTGTCTAAAAGCCGTGCTCATAAATAAAGTATTTTGAATTGCGTACATCAAACACACAATGTTCTCCATGCTCATCAGAAAAAAATTTTTATGCTGCACAACACCTGATAAAACGAGTAACTTCTCATTCATAAAAAAATTTAATGTTAAAATTAACCTGACATTCAACCACAATACGCATCATTCGTTTGTCAAAATGAAACCAAAAAAAAAAAAAAAAACACTTGTTTTTACTATTAATTTCCAAAACCTACATGGGATAACAGATAACAGTTCATTTTATGCTTTCCAATGTTGTGCTCAAATAAAAACTGTAATAAAAGGGTAATGAGTACACATATCAAGCACACCTATTTTTTTTATTAGACACAAGCAGCATGACATTTTTACTTGTTTCTTCATGTGCTATGCTGCATAATATTTACTACTATTATTATTATTATTATTATTATTATTTGTTCATTTTTTTTTTTTTTTTATTCTTTCCATTCATTGGGATTCCGATTATGAAGCAAAAATTAAAATTTTTGCTTCATAAAATTTTATTTTATGTTTTAGAAGTTTTTTAACACAGCCAGCCAAATAAAATAATACAAAATCAAGACTATGAAGACTATTTTTCAAAATCCTACCATTGAAAGATGTGAACCTTTCACATAAAAGAAAGATAGATAGGAAGGGCAGGGTAAAAAAAAAAGGTCTCTAACACCCCATGCTTGTTTTATCCATGAAAATTATAAATATTATCCTGTTAAAAAATTAGCACCCTATTTTTTTTATTCTTTGTGTTTTTGTGTAAAAACATGATAGAAATCATCTGATCATACAACCTCGTCAACAATTTTCACAATGAGAGAAATAAGCAACAAAAAAAATGCACACACACACTAATGGAAACACTGCTCTGTCGGGATTTTTTTTCAAAGGTAAAGTTCAGGGTAATTTGTGTCATTTTTGCTTTTACTTATGTCTTTTGTGTAAATCATCAGATCATAGTGGCTCTCACCCTTATGGCAAATATATGTTTTTGTACGGGAAAAAGAGATTTCAATCTTGAATAAAAACCGACCATTAATTATCAACTGAACCATAAACTGCACATTAAATAAAATAGGAAAATACAAAATGCATTACATCGTGTACATTTTCCTTAAATCCTGTTAATCAAGTTAGTTGGCAAAAAAATGCTTCAAAACATCAGCAAGGATTTTTGAGTGGCTGATTCTTAGTCTCCTCAAACCAAAGGTCTATCATGTCCTAGATATCCTGCAGTTAGCATACTGAGAGAAAGTTGTTGTTGACATTGCCATCCCATGCCTGCTCCATCAGATCCCCACCTTGGCAAAGGAAAGTGTGCTGTGAGGACCATGTTCTTTGAATTCTCCAGTGACTAATATGCAAATGTAATCATAATTGGTGACCTGAATTACAGACTACCACACAAGGAGACTACAATATGTCAAGATGAGAGGCTGTACCTATATATAAATAACAAAATGTTAATTAGTGTTAATTATGGTGGAGTGAGAGTGCAGAGAGAGCAGCACGAGTGCAGCATGGTTGAGACCAGACACCTTGTGCACATTGCTGAAGTCATCTGCCTAGCAGTCAACAGTCTGACACCGCCATCCATTGATCAATGTGGGTATTGCAGCCAGTGAAGCTAATGCAGCAGACAGCATTGGTCTACCTTTGTTCCTGTCATTAAAAAGAAAAAAGAGGAACAAAACCAGCATATGAAGTGTTTCAGTTCTGTACATTGCCGTGCCTCTTCATTTATATTTTGAAGAAGGTAAGTAAACATAGACGCATGGATGCATGCCAAGTTTTATTTGACCAGAGCCAACACAGTCTGTGACAGAATATAGCTACTTATAAAGGTAGATGGTTACCAATAAAAATGGTATAACGCAACCCTATCCTACACAAAAAAAGTTTTTTACATATTGTTTCATATTTAATAGAAGAAATTATCTATTAGAGCACCCTGAATGACAGCCATGCACAGACCAGTAAAACAGTTGGGAATTTTTATTTGTTCAGAAATTATTTATTTGTTCAGAAATATATATTTTTTTGCTCTGCTGTGTTTATTTTATTTTATTTTATTTTATTTTATTTTATTTTATTTTATTTTATTTTATTTTATTTTATTTTTTTATCGGCCCACTGGAATTGTCC
>JAQMYK010000039.1:19530994-19549774 GCA_030014345.1 Clarias buthupogon | reverse complement strand
CAGCCGGGAAGGGGGGACGTCGTCTCTACTTTCAGTTTGGCGCGTGCGCGTTCGCACATTCGTTTGTATGGCGGCAACGAATACGCCTGAGCCGCAAAGCATGATGGTTTGAAATAAAATGCAGGAGTAAATACCAGAGAAAATGCACTAAGGGCTGACCAATAGGTGAATCGTACCGGTAAGCGTCAGTTAAGCTAATATCATAGAAGAAGAGTACAACGTAACACACCCACTTCACTGTTGTCAGTCAATGATATAATAGAAGGAGTTCTTCACTAACGGCTGGACTGTATTCCTATTCCCGTTGAGCACACTCAGCAATATCAGGTAAACAGATAGCTCAAATTGTTAGTCATTTCGTTAATGTCTTTCTTTAATTTAGATAAGTATAAAATTGCAACCTGATTTAGACCCAGTTCAGAATGGTACGAAAGAATGTTTCCTTCGCTTAGTGCTTATGTGAAATAACGTTAACTCATATTAGCTAACCAAGATGAGTCAACATAGGTTATTTATTTACTTAGTCATCTTTTTGTTATCGTCTGCTTTAAACATCATTAGTGCTACATGTAATACTAGCTAACTTTGCTGTAACTGCAGGCTGTGCCTTAGATACGACTGATAATCATTTAACCTAATTATGCTAGTGAGTTAACTTGTAATGTAAGATGTATCTAAATCTAAGTGTACAAGTTACGCAACTATGATTCCTGATCTGAAATTCGAATTACGATCCTAGTGCGTTGGTACCCTACTGTAGTATGAGGATAATGGGAGTAGATGGGCAGTTACACCATAGCAACGCCCGACTGAAATGTTATGCAAGAAAATGATGGAAGAAAGCCTACTCAGTATCTCGTGTTGATGTTATGTAACCTGCTATTGCATGGTGGCCAGAGCCTACAGTGCCGTGTAGCTCTGCTGTTCTGCAAGGGCCCTTTTCATTATTAAACTGTACAAAATAGCAGCATTCATATAAATGTAACCCTTAACATTTTAACTGTATTTTAACGTTACTCTGTGCGGAGTGCACTCTCCTGTTGATTCGGTACTATATCGGCCTTGAGTGACAAGATGCTCCTGTAAAGAAAAAAAAAAGAACTCGGGCATGTAATGTCTATTAAAAACAAATAATATAATGAATAAAGTTTTTAGACTATACTCTTATGTTCCTAAACAATGACAATGAGGCAAAATGGGTCAGAGGACCAGGAGTCTATTCTTGGGCAATAAAATTATCTTGTACATCTAAAAACGTACATATGTCATTTCAGAGCAGTCATGTCTGACAGGAAGGCAGTGATAAAAAATGCGGACATGTCCGAGGAGATGCAGCAGGATGCTGTAGAGTGTGCTACACAGGCTCTAGAGAAATACAACATCGAGAAGGACATTGCTGCCTACATCAAAAAGGTAAGACTTAAATCTGGATGTCACAAGAAACTAGCAGCTCAGAACGCAACTGAAGTAATATTACAAACTGTACCTGTCCTAAATAGCACTTTGTAAGAGCTCAATCACTTATTACCAGAGTACATTAAGTCAGCTGACACAATGAATTTTCTTATCTGCCACTCAAGGAGTTTGATAAAAAATACAACCCCACCTGGCACTGCATTGTGGGAAGAAACTTCGGCAGCTACGTGACCCATGAGACCAAGCACTTCATCTATTTCTACCTGGGCCAAGTGGCCATTCTGCTGTTCAAGTCTGGCTGAGACCAAGATTATCGTCACCTGACCATTTATTACTGACTGACTACAGAAAGGCTGAGCATTCCTGTTCTGGGACCTGCCTTCTCTTGGCTGCTTCTTTTTATTTGTTTTCAGATAATGTCTACATATGGGGACAAAACAGATTAAGGAACATGTATTTATTTGTTTTCTAAACTCATTTGTCATTTCCATGTTTTTGTTTGTAATTAAAACAAAATGACTTTGACCACACGGATGGATGTAAGGACAGTAATTTTTTTTCGTCAACAACAGGCCTGAAAATGATACATAAAATATCTAATAAATGGAATTTGAAAGTGGATTTGTTTGTGGCAAGCCTCAATGCACTGGTTATCGAACAAGTTTATTACATTCATTGATAATGTTATTAACCTCCAGTGTGTTTAACATGTGACTTTCAGTTTGCTGCTAGTTAGCTTTGGGTCTTTGTACGGTGTTGACTTTTTCTTTCACTTCAGTGATGTTAATTCAATAATGTCATGTATCAAATATTGGCTTCACATCATACCTATACTGGTCCCTGTACATTACCATTCAACTTTAGCTTCAAATTTGCATTTAAATGATGTTTTTTCTATTTGAGTACTGTGCAATAGGTTTTACAATGTTATAGCAATACACTGCAACCTGTACAATTAAATATTTCAAGATTACTGTTCTGCTTGACTGACTTGGTGTAAGGGGCAGACCTTGGCTAAATGTTTATCCCAACATGCACAATTAAAAGATACTGTTTGAAGAGTTCAATTGAGATGCACCTTAAGGCTTTGAGCTTTTACCTTCAAACTAAAAATGTTGCAAATGGCAAATCCAGGTACAGATTTACAAAAGGTTTCCTTATTTAGCGAGGTTTGTCAGGCAAGTTTAACTTTTTATTTAAAAACATAACTGTAGATGCACCTTCTTGCAAAGCTGGGCAGTGGTAGGTCAGTGGTTAAGACATTGGACTAAATCTCACCAGTGCTCTTGTGGCTGTTATTAGTTATGGGTCATTCATGAACGATTCATTATTTTTGAACAAATCTTTAACGTGACTCAGAACAAGTAATCCAAGTGATTCCGTGACGCAATGCAGTGCAATAGATTCAAAAGACCAAGCGATTCGAGCCAGAAGATACGAGAGGATAAATTGCTCGTTCTGTATCATATGTCCTTAGCTGCATTGTAATATTTTCATTACTGGAACTATAACCAAAATTTGTGTATGTACACGTGTTGGAGGTCTGTTTATTGAAAATCTAACATTTTATTTCCTATCAAATGAACTAAATGACTCAAGACTCGTTTTTGATGAACGAGATTCAAAGAACCGAGTCACTAAAATTATCCAAACTTACCAGAAGCATGGGGTTTTGTAACAAACCGGTGTCTATACCCTGTCAGATTTCGGTTATTAAAATGAATAGTAGAACCTAGTCAAGCTTTGAATTATGTTCACACGTCTTTGAAACATGTACAGGTGCTTCTATGACGAACATGATTTAAGGAAAGAAAAGGCAGTCCAGTTAGTGGATGAAACAATCAGGTTTTATTTCTTTAGAAAACCAGTTTGTGGGGATAAACTCCATTGGAGAGGAAAAACTGGGAGCGCAGGTACCCTTTCAGTTGAGGAACCTTCTTAATAAGAGGCAACAGCTGAGAGTCAACAGCTTTCTGGTCTTCCTTCCGCTGCTCTGTCAGCTGGTATTTCTGCAATAAATGAGCAAAAGTGTTAAATTGTGTAAGCAAAAAACAAACAAAAAAAAACTTCCAGGTACTAGTTAGAAATAAAATGGCAAGTTCGCCCATTTTGAAAGTGTGCATTTAATTTAAAGTTAGGAGACAGCAGATGTCAAAATTTACATTTGTCATATGCAACCAGTAGACAACATAATAGAAACATTCAACATTTTCCCCCATACAGATTACATTATGTTAATGATTGATAAAGGTGGGCAAAATCTCTTGCAACCAATGGCAACCACCCATTAGTATACAAACTATAACCAAAGCATGCTGTTAAAATATTTCACACGAGGTTTGTTGTCCATCAAAAGTGGAACTATTGAGGGGACCAAAAGCAATGGAATCACTAGAGACTACCACTATACCTCAGTGCCTATTTGAATTATACTGGAATTCTGCATCACAATTTATATACACACCTCGATTTGATACGATACAAAACCGTTATATCCATGGCCGATCAGTCATGGCCCATCAAGCTCAAAAAATCTAGTCACTAGCTGATCAACTGGGGAACACCTCCATTACTCTAGGTTGTGCTGAATATCAGCACAGATGTGATGCAGGCTGCATGCTTACAACTGCTTCACAGATGAGCTGATATTCAAGGGCACGCCCTCTTGTGAGATAGTGCTTAATTATATGGAAATGCTTTGAATATATTGATTTAGATGGACTGTACTGATGAGCTATGATGGTTAACCTTATTGCCATGCAGTAACATTAACCATAGAGAACCTCATGCAGTTAAGTAAATAAATGAGAAGACTGTTACATTAATATATTATTGCAGGATCTGTAAAACCTACACATTTTTGCTCGCTGTTTTGCAGAAAATATCAAGTTACATTTTGGACACTGATGGCCAATCTATGTGTGAATGTCTCATGCTCCATGAACCACCCTCACAGTCTGAGCCCAAGGAATCCTGGCACTGTCACCCTGGAGTATGTTTGTGCAATCAGGGAAGGGGGAAAAAAATTTATCACATTATGTTCATGTAGTTGGACGACTTTTTTGGATACATAACGCCGATGAAACTAGACCTGACCAACAGAAGCAACCACAGAACGGAACACTTCCCTAACAGGCTTGTATAGTAGGCACTATGTATTATGGGTACATCATTTCATTCACCTCTCTTCTTATGCTGCATAAATGGTACCACAAAGCAGTGAATAATGGGACCCTATACTCAACATGTGACATGCTCCAATTAGATGTCAGTCAGAAGTGTACGAGTGCACTGGCCCAAGCTACAGAAGCTTTTGGAACCAGTGTTAACTAGTATTGATGTTGATTAGCTAGGTAGCACTGGTAGCAGCATTAGCTAGCCTGAGAAGGTTAGGGGCCTGGTTTTTACCACCACTGTTTAAGTTACATGATTGAGAAGTTTAACAACTGTTTCAAAACAAGCTTTTCATTCCTGTATTAGTTAATGCTCACTAGCAACATGATCATATTTGAAGCGCTGCTGAGACACTGCTGGCAGCTTTTGGAGCGAAATGTTTGCCTGCATGATAATCCATGCACGAGATGACATTGTGATTCAATAAACACACCATAAGAAGTTAACTTTAGTTAAACTTTATTCTAATTTCTAACCAATTAGCCATTTCTTCAGGCTAGCCAAAAAAAAAAAAAAAAAAAAAAAAAAAGATCTTAATTTTGAATCACCTAGACTTAAGCTTGAGTCACAGGCATCTAAACACTCATGTACGTAAAAAAGTAACTTCCTCCACAGTATTACACTGGAGGTTATTTTTAGTTTTTAGTCAATAAATGAGTGCAAGCATCTCTGTAAGGTCTGGATAATGGCATCTGCCAAATGCCAGAAATTTAAGAATCTGAATCTCAATACCACACTACAACACTTCCTTCACACACAGCAAGCAACAGGTTCTCGCATAGCAATGCCCAATCAGACTAATACTCAAAGCTAAATGGGCACAAACCAGCAGCCATGTCCAAAACGTTATTGGAAAGACTGCCCAGAAGCATGGAAACCCTAACACCAAATTAAATAATCAGTAGTGGAGAAGGAGGACTTTTGATTGTTTACATGGTACACAAAATGACTTTGTACCTCTTTCTCCGTGTCAAAAATTTCCCCTTCTTGGTGTTTGGGCTTCCTGAGTCTCTTCTTCTTGAAGTAAGCATCATTCAGGTTCTTGGGAAGCTTCACACTCGAGATGTCCACCTTGGTGGAAGTGGCAATGCAGAACTTTTGATGGGCTCGACGCAGAGGAACTCTATTTACGGCTAAAGGACCTATAAAAGAACCACAACAGCAACTTAGAGGCTCTGACTAACAGAATTTGGCTTGAAACTTTCTACAAATATATTTTGAAGTAAGCTTGGCCTAAAGTAAGCCCCATCCTCGCAGATAAAAACATACCTGTAACAAGAAGGAGGCCACTAGACAGCTGCTTGAGAAAGACCACACGCTAGAAGTTGGGGAAAAAAGGCAAGACTTTGATAAAACAGCAATATTTTATACTTATTCCACAATTCAGTCCAAAAGAGTATGTAGTGGCAATCACCTTTAAAGTATGAGCTACCCTTAGCCAAACCACCAAAGTTCACTGTAATCTATTAAACTGCATAATATAATTCAGTGTATTTTATTAAATTTCACGTTACTAAATCACAAACTTGCGTTCCTCATATCGTAGACAGAAAGCCCCAAAAATGAGGCTTGAAATCAGAAGTACACTAATCTGAATTGTGTGAGCAGAGGTTCATCCATCTATAACATTACATTGACTGGAATATAAAATAATTTAACCTAAACACTATCCTGTAAATGTATTCAGATGGATTGGAGAAGCGGGGGTTAACGTGACAGGAATTACAATTTTCAGGAGCAATATAATACTGCAAGAGCACAATTTCTATACATAATCCTCTCCAATGTCAAGTGTGACATGACATTACTTGCAATGAACAGGTGACTTGGCAAAATGTAACGCAAGTCTCACACTAAAACAAGCATAAAAACTACCTTGCCACGGTGGCGCCCAGTGAGCATGATGAGTACAGTTCCAGGCGTGATGGAAGAGCGCAGTTTCCTCCTGTGCTGGCTGAAGGGCTTGATGCCATGACTACGCAGCTTCCTGGGCACATCCTCTGTAGGATAGTAACGTGGCTTGGGAGGGAATGAGGGGGAAAAAAAAGTTAAGAGAACTATATAGGATCTTTTTCAATTTTAATTCCATATGCTGCCCTCTGAAAAAGGTATAGAAATTGACGGTCCTGAAGCTCAACACGAACTAACAGCCAATAACATTTGAGAAGCCGAATATTTCACAGAGACACTCAAGACAATGTGTAGATAATTATTCTTAATCATTCTGACGAAGTAACATTCAAGCCCTGACTATCCATAAGTGAAACATCCCTGAGGAAGTCAAAACCACAATTTGCATAACTTTAACCCGTTTCAAAACAACCACCCTCCGTATTCTATCTTCCAAACCAAAATGGACAAATACATATGTAAGAAGACAGCACTTTCAAAGCTTACAAGGGAATACAGTATGGTCACACCAGCCTCTGATGGCAGGAGATATTTCGTACTTAATTAGATTCAATTACAAACTTAAAACAAATAAGTAGTATTGCATTAGAACAAAAACTATTTTAATTTGAAAGTCACTTCAAATGATCTATACAGTTGTCTGCTTAATACGTTTATGGTGGGGGGTGGGGGAGACAAAGTGGAAAAACTCACCATCTTGCGCAGTCTGATGACACGGGTACCTCCATTCTTGTCTCCACCAACAGTTTTCACCACGGTGGTTGCAGGCTTTTCCTTCAGTTTCTTCTCAATCTGTTTGACCATACATAACATTTTTACTCAAAAGCTTCACCCTTAATTTATATAACGTAAATTCAAACTAATGCCAGATGCCGGATTCTATGGCAAGCATAACTGTTGCTGCGTGCCTTTAATAAAGTCAGTAATGTGCACTCACCTTGCTTTCAGGTGCTTTAGTCTTCCTCTTGTACATGGCGCGCCGGGCAAACATGACCGAGCGGGAGTAGCGTCCAATACCCCGAGCCAGGACAGGGTTTCGGCTGCAGTGCCGCTTGCGGGCAACCTTCTTTTTATCACCCTCAGCCATCTATAACGTTTATCACCAGAGGTTTGTTTGTGCAATCATAACGTAGCAAAAATAACATTACACAGTAACAGTAACATCTATGAAATATCATTGGACTGCTTAAAATGTCCACGTTATTATATATACATACACAACCAGTCCAACTATAATACTAAATCGCACTATAACGTACAAACAGAACAACTAAAGCAGAACTGAAAGGTAGTTTAATGAGAACGCTAGCTCATTAGCGAATAAACGTGACTGGCTTTAGCAATGCTGCTAACAGGCTAAGCGCTTCTCAACGAAAACTAACGCTGGACAGAAAATACAAGTAACTACATCATCAAGAAACAATACACACAATACAATAAACACAGAAAACCATTTAATATATGAGCAGTTTTACAAGAGCCGAACGCGTGCTAATGTTACAGCTCAAAGCAAGTCGACATCAAGCGAGGGCTTCGGCCCATGATTATTAAAACTAATTTTACAGCGCCGTAAAAGACATTCTTTCCGATTTTCGCAGGTTTTAGCGTTAGAAGTATAACATTACATGTTTATACAAATTTGGATCTAATACACCAAAGGATTTATAGAAGATGACAATGGATTATATTTCCGAGAACACAGACACTATAGCCATAATTACCTCGACCTAGAAAAAAAAGGCCTTCATACGGGCACTTGACGCATATATAGTCTGACGTATAGTCTGACGTAGTACACTATGTGGTGCTTCTGTGGCATCCTTAAAGCTCCTCTTTGATAAAACAGAATCACATCGCCCTCTAGACGCTGGAGGCATGGCAACGTGGTGATATTGAATTTTTTTTTTTTTTTTTAAGACAAAAAAAGTTGTTATTATTGTTGAAATTATTTTAATCATTATTTTCCAATTTAACTTAAAAAGTATATGTATTTAAAATAGGTATGGAATTGGTCATAATATTTATCTCTGGGTATGATTTAGGAATGTATTTTATATTACAAGACTTCAAAGACTTCAAGACTGTTAATTTGGTTACCAAATCTAAATTAATCAATTAGTTAAAAAATACATTTCAAAACCATGCTAACAAATCCTGACAAGTCTTTCCTGCTGTAAGTTGCTTCCTTAATACTGACTAAACTGATAAGTAACTGTTTGTTTACCTTTTGTGTGTGTTTGTGTGTGTTATTTACCATTGCTTACTCACTTGTAAAGATAATCAACCAGTTTCACCAGCCAATTCTGTGTTTTGCCAGCTGGCTGCTAGAAGATTAGATTTTTCAATGAGTAACCAAATTAACAATTTACAGGACTGATTGTTGTAATATTTACTTTTTGTAATAGTTACTATTTCATTCTTTGACATTTTATTTTTACCTTTATATTATTCATCCTAAATTGTTAAATAAAGCCACATTTTTATTTATGTTTTTCTATTAAAATCATGACCACTCCAGCAAAAAAATAAACAAACACTGTCTAGTGGTTACCACATATTTGGGTGATTCGGTTAAAAATATGGCAGACTGAAGTGGTGAATTGAAAAGGCATGAAATATCAATGGCATTTTACTCCACATTACTATAAATTGGTCAAGAAAACAACGACGGAAAACTACCACTAAAATTGGCTATAAGTATTGTAAAACACATAATTAAAACCTGGAAGGATAGTCGAAAACCATCTTCGGGTAAAAAAAAACATTCTGAATGAGCATGATGGGAGATCACTTATAAGCTTAGTAAAATCAAATCAAAAATATAGTTGCAAGCAATGATAAGCGGGCCCAAGCACCCTGCACCATCACCACCTGGGCGCACCACACAATCTGCGTCTCTTTTGAATAGTATGTGTGTGTAGGATGTGTGCGTATTTAGTAGTGCTGATGTTCTAAATATGTGTTTTGCAAATGACCCAAAATATCTGATCATTTAGTGAAAATTGTTCAGCTCAATGAGATCTAGAATTGTACAAATTAGACATGTATACATGCAAGTGTGTATGAGTTATACACCAAAATCTCCAATAAAGACTTGCAGGCGTCCTAATTGCAGCAGATTCCAACCTGTGTGCTGAGTCATTGAGCATGTTAAGAGACCCAAAAGGGCCCAGATGATTGAAAAAAATTAATAAACATAGTTGCAAGCAATGATGAGCGGGCCTCATAACTATGTGCCTTTAGTGCATGTTAAGGCCTCCAAAAAGACAATGTCGTCCAGATGTTCCAGTGTGCCTTTTGAGCACACTAAGAACTCTAAAAAGTTCTAAAAGGCTTTGATGTCACTAAATATAGCATAAGTTCAAGGCCTCGTCACGGCTGGACGTGTCTTATGCGCAGGCCAATTATCATTGATTGCAGCATTGCAAAAAAATGTAAAAAAATATTTTTCAAGCCGCAATGATTGGCCCAAGCACCTGCGCCATTGCCAGCTGTGTGCAACCTACAACCCATGTGCCTTTTGAGCACGTTAGCCCCGGTTGCTGATGTCACTCAATGTGGGCCGGGTTTGGTGGCAGTTGTAATGACACCGGTGCTTGGGCCAGTCATTGTTCGTGTAGGATGTGTAGTGCGTGTGTGGCGATGAGGTCATAGTCAAGGCATCATCGTGCCGATGTCATAGTGCTTGGGCCATAAAAAACAACAGTAGAACTCCTAACTGTGTTTAATAGTGTATGTAAGTAAGTACGCAGAATGTCAAGAGAACTCAAGGGATTGGGACTAACCAGATGTGTAGCCTTAAAAAACTATTTATCAGTACGCTTAATAAAATAAAATTTTTAAAAAGTCTTCAATTTGCTGTGGAACAAGAGTGAACTGTGGAGCATCTAATCCAAGATGGCGCCAGTGGGATAGGCTGCCATAATAACTGCTCCTGCACACCCAACGTGAAGCTACTGACCATCAAACGTCATCCTTTAAACCTTCCTCGGGAGGTTACATCTGTCACAGTCAGCACCGTTTATATATCACCTCAGACAGATACGGACACTGCCTTATGGAAACTGCATAAGGCTCTCACACAGCACCAAACACAACACCGGGATGCTGCACTCATTGTGGTGGGGATTTTAACAGTGCCAACCTCAAACGTGTAGCGCCAAACTTTTATCAACACATTACCTTTCACCCACTATGGGCAAAAGGACACTGTACCACTGTTATATTTGACCATATGTGGACCATTGGACCACTGATTTGAGCATTCGAAAAAGATCATGTGGTCTGATGTCAAGTTTTACCCAGAGCGATGGGTCAGGGTAAGAAGAAAGGTGGATGAATTAATGCACCCATCATGCTCAGTGCCTACCTTACAAGTCTGTGGGTACAGTGTTATGATCTGGTGTTGCTTCTGTTGGTCAGGTTTAGCAAATTTATGTACCCCAAAATGAGGTCAACTGAATGAGAAGGCTTCCCCTTTTCTTTGAGAATATTTGTGATGTGCTGGAGAAGAAGTTACACAGCGGTCTGACTCTTGCATCATCTTAACAAGATCTTGAAAAAATTATTGTGACTTTGAACTGAAAGATGTTTCATGTTTCTGTAAGCAGATTGGAATCATGCCACAACCATATTCAAGCAAAAGGTGGTCCAAGGAAATATTGAGGCAGTGTGTCAACCGCAGTCAGGTACTTCACATAGTAGATCTATATCTGGACCTTAAAAAAATATGACTGAACACATATTTATTTAATTTTTTATTACACAATTCTGATAATTAATATACTTTAATACAATGACTATCACTTTGCAAAGTGTTAGCACAATCTTTAATGTAGGTCATGAATTCTGCTAGAAATTCTGTGTAACATGAAGATTTGTTAATACTTATTCCACATTTTGAATCAATTTTCCATTGAATCCATCCATCCATATGACAATATTTATATTAATATTAATATAATCATAATTAAAATAACTTGACCAAAGAAAGTTCATAAGTTAAACAATTTAGAGGCTCAGAGGAGTGTTCCTGTATTTGTTGAGATTTTTCTTTTTGTATGCATTTTTTCTTTTTGTTTATTGGGTATTTTCTAAAATTAATGCAATGCCTTGACCACCACCAATACAGGCTGATCCCACTGCATACTTGCCACCTCGCCGCCTTAAAAAAAAAAGAAAAAGTGACTGTTATCACAATAAGTTCATTTAAACCATACATTATCCTAACTCTTGAAGGAATCCCAGCACATTTGTACAAGAGTATGATAAGTACCTGAGCTCATGAACTAAGTGTCCAGTGATTCTGGCACCAGAGGCTCCAAGCGGGTGACCGAGTGCGATGGCTCCACCATTGACGTTAGTCTTTTCTGGGTCCAGTCCTAAAGCTTTAACAACTGATAGATACTGGGAAGCGAACGCTTCATTCACCTGATAACAGATCATTATAAAACCCAACAAGACTTAAAAAAAGACTTGTAAAATTTCACTCACTTACAGCGTTTGTTCATGTTAAAGTACATTTACCTCAACCAAGTCCATGTTATTCAGAGTGAGCCCCACTTTCTTTAGTGCCTCTGTTATAGCAGGTACTGTACCTGGAGCATACAGATACAAACTGATGTTAAGTGTAAAACCTTTCATTTATTTACAAGTGTGTGGGCAGATTTATATATATATAGATATATATAGATATATATACTGTATGAAAGGCATCAACCTGCTCCCTTATTTATTATATATATATTTTTTCATTTATATACTCACCAATGCCCATTATTGTAGGGTCACAGCCTGAGATGTGATATCCTACAATTCTAGCCAGTGGAGTGAGTTTGTGCTCCTTAACAGCATCCTCACTAGCTATCACCACAGCTGCAGCTCCATCTGACACACCCTGCGAGAGACACAATTGATACAGAAAAAGATTTAAAAATAAAACTAAATAAAAAATGGTCTGCAGAAGTATTATTTCTACACATGTGCAAAAACTTTTAAAGTCTTAAGACTGGCTCTTTTAAACATGCATCATGAATTCTGCCGAGTAACAGTTAGTCACACTGTGTTCATGTTAAGATGAACACAGAAATGGTTAAAGAAGCACAAATTAATCTCTCTCAATAGATTTGAGAACTCTCCTGAGAACTCTTGATCTAAAATAAAATCTGTATTCCACAAACCTCATAATAGAAGATTAGAAGTATAAAGAAGGTTAAAATAATCTGTGTGGAGTGGAATCCCTTTATACATGTCTACAACATTGTTAGACATTATATAAAGAGACTCTGTACTGTTACTTTTTCCAACACAGGCTTCACACACTGATACACAGAAATATCACACACTGATATTTAAAAAATGTCTAGCCAAAAAAAAGTCACCAACTTAACTTGACTAAGCAAATAGTTAAAAGGCTTCCATTGGA
The DNA here is from genome assembly GCA_030014345.1 of Clarias buthupogon. NCBI lineage: Eukaryota > Metazoa > Chordata > Actinopteri > Siluriformes > Clariidae > Clarias > Clarias buthupogon. The sequence goes on along the minus strand of JAQMYK010000039.1, from coordinate 19,536,849 downwards.
TAATTACTGTGGTGATTAATTATGGTTCAGCTGGCAACAAGGTTAGATAACCCTAACTGATTCTGGTAGTAAATTCTCATTTCTTAAACAAACATGTCTGTCTGCGCTGTTTATCTATCTTATGGTGATGGCAAAGATTCACTTAAAGGGGGGGAGAGGGGGTGTTAATCAGGCTTAAATTGTGAAAGAGTGGTTAAAGGAGAATGAGAATTCTCTAGGGATGGGAATCACTAGTCACCTTCCGATATAATATAATCACGATACCTTAAACTTAAAATAAAATTTAAAAATGCTGTATTTTTATTGAGCAGCACTAATCTCCATCATCCACCATAATTATTATTTCTTCGCTTCTAAGCTTATCAAAATTAAGTCATAGCTATAATCAAAGCAAAAGGAAGACCAATGAAATAATAGAGGACAATACCCTGGACAGGGTGCCAATCTATCGCAGGGCACACACACACATACTCTCACATTCATTCACACACTACAGGCAATTTGAGAACGGCAATTAGCGTAACCTGCATATCTTTGGACTGTGGGAGGAAACCGGAGTACCAGGAGGAAACCCACCAAGCACAGGGAGAATATGCAAACTCCATGCACACAAAGACGGGGATCAAGCCGGGAATCAAACCCGGACCCCTCTGACTATACTACCAAAAGGCAAAGTGTGCATACTTGTATTCATTTTAAAATTAACATGCACATACCATCACATTTCTAAAAGTATTAAAAACATTAATAATTGTACATAATATTCATGACATTAGACTGGGTTAAATTAAATGAATTTTACAGTCAGTCTCTTAATCCGATAACGTCTGCTAATTAAATTAAAATAACGAAATGGCCTTTTCATCAAAAGGGCACTGGGGACTTACAGATGCATTGGCAGCAGTGACTGTGCCACCTTTCTTGAACACAGGTGGCAGCTTCGCCATTTGCTCCAGTGTAGTTTGTGGACGAGGATGTTCATCTTGGGTCATAGCTGTTTTCCCTTTCTTGGATTTTACATCAATAGGTGCAATTTCAGCATTGTAGAAGTTGGCCTCATGAGCTGCAAGAGAAAACAACTATATTTAAGGATTATTCAAAATGACATCCCCCCCCCCCCATTTTTGGGCATCCAAATCCTCCCAGCTTATGGAGATGGGCTCATTCTCTGAAACTACCTTCTAAAAGTTTAGTCAGGTTGTTGTACTATTTCCTCCCACTGCTCCAGCTAGGAGATGCCACATCAGCCATCATTGGTCATGCAGGAGAACCAATGCAAACAATTAATCTGCCTAAGTTTTCTTTAAAAATTAAATTGCTTTAGTAACATGCAAGCAAACATTCCACCGTAATGTTTGTTTTCTTGAATCTTGGCAGGCCCTGCTTAAACCCATGCTTAAATAACCTCCCCTTGACTGAGACATCTAACCTCAATTATCTCTTTAAATTAACTCACATTTTCTTACAAGAAAATTAAATGCTGGATAATTAAACTAAAATTAAACAAAAATGAAGTTTGTCTTAACTGTATAACTGGGTTCTTTTTACCTAGTTTTGCCTAGAGGAAGATCTGATCACATTTCAGGTAAATCTATGGAGGAACACAAAACTTTCTAGCAGCACAATAAGTCTTGCTAACTATGACCTCTGACCATGTAATTCCCCCCGCCCCCCAAAAGAACGTTCACCGGCAACATTATCTGGTGTGAAAAACACTGCTGCATAGTGGAAAAATGTTATTAGCACATACTGACCAGCTTTCCACTTCTGCTGTGTCTGATAGGCATACTGGTCACAATCTTCTCGCGTTATCTGGTATTGTTCTGCAAGATTTTCTGCTGTGATTCCCATCGGGGTTTTTATATGAAGGTCTGTAAGTCCTGCCCACAGTGTGTCCTCAAGCTAAAGCAAGCAAAACACAACAATTATACAACATCCCAGGTCACCACTTTCAGCAAGAAAACACATTTGATAATGTTGTCATCTTTGGAAAAAAAAAAAAACTTTCAAAGTCATTTAGAATCACTTCTGAATCATCAGTGGTCTTCTATTTACAGCTAACTAGCTTCTAAAACAAGGCTGATATGCAAATAACTCTCTAACCTCTGGTCAAGGACACTACTTGGTGTGTGGGACAAGGGAATGCTGGAAGTTAACAGAGCTGATATTCTAAAGCAGAATAAGTAGAACTACAAAGATTTTTTTTTACATTACATGACTGTTCACCACCTCTATGGTTTATTCTCCTTTCCTTTTGGCTACATAGTACTGATAAGAGTTTAAAATTACTTTCACCACTGTTAATTAAGGTCAACAACTAACTTTTTTTTTGCATCTAGTTAGTTTAGTCAGTCGAGAAAGGATGTGTGTTGGCGGAGCAAAATAACTGATTAAATAAATAAACAAATCTTAATCTGTTGATAAAAAAATGGTGTTTGCGAAAATGTTGTACAAAAGCAGTATCACACCAAAGGTTGCGCTGTATTGCTGGATATACTGTAGCACTACTCCCTCTTGCATGATCTTGCTTAAATATGTTTTTTTCTTTAAAATAAATCCAAACCGTTTTCTGTAAACATACCTTCATATCAGTGCCAAACTTGGTGCCGAAACGAATGTTACGGACAGCGTAAGGGGCCTGGCTCATGCTCTCTGACCCTCCACAGAGCACAACTTCTGACTCTTTCAGGCAGATCTCCTACAAAATATCCATTGAAATTCTCCACATACGAGTTCAAATTTCACTTCTTCAATTCAACAGAATAACAAAATATAAGATAGTAACTATGTACGATTAATTGTATATGTGAGAAATAGTTGAAGGCTGCATATGCTGGTTTATTCACTTTTGTGTACTCTTACTTGAGCTCCGCTGATTATGGACTGGAACCCAGATCCACAAAGGCGATTCACAGTCAGAGCGGGAACCGATATCGGTACGCTGCACCGGAGGCCTACATGACGGCCAATGTAAGGAGCATCCGCGGAGCTCTATTGGAAAAGCAGAAACATTATACACATTAACGCAGGAATGCTAATACCCTACAATCATAAATTTGGAACATATTCATGAGGTTTGTGAGGTATCAGCTGTTAAAGCTAAACAGATATCAGTAACTCACCTGCATGACGTTACCCATGATGACACTATTAACTATTTCTGGAGCTACATTTGCAGCAACAAGGGCAGATTTAGCAGCATGCTCAGCCAAGTCCGTAGCACTGTGGTCTTTAAGAACACCACCATATGTTCCAAAGGGTGTTCTCTTAGCTGAAACAATAAAGACTCCTAGGACAAAGTAATGAAATTTGTCAGCATCAGTTGTAAATCACAGCGTTGGTATAACTCTGGTCCAGCTATTCAACTCTTATTAATTCAGCCAGTGTAAAATATGAGTAGCATTGAAACACACGTATGTGAAAACGTGTTAGGTTTTATTTTGTTACTACAGATGGTGGCATGCAGTATTAAATGCATTAATACTACTGCACTGTCTGTATTTATTTTTTTTTTAATCAGTCACCTTTGCCCTACTTTCCACAGCGGATGCTATTCTAAGTTACAGCCAATGCGCTAAATAAAACATAACAAAGGCAAAAAAGTCTGCATGCGCAGAATGAAACATAACATTATCATTAACATATAATCGTAACATTATCATTAACATATAATCGTAACATTATCATTAACATATAACTCTAACATTATCATTAAAATATAACTCTAACATTATCAATAACATAAAGAGTCTGCAAAAATACAACTGCTAAAACAACAACAAAAAAGTGACAACAAATGTACAAAAAACCCCATGCAATAGCCCCTTATACACCTTAATTATGGGGAAATTACAAATTTACCTCTTAAGAGCGCCATTATTATTTAACTCTTACAGTATAATAAACCAACGAAGGGCAACACGTTCTGTTCGCTACTGAGCGCCTAACCGCGATTTAACGTCAATGAACGTGAACTTTCACACAAATTCTTTTCCTTCTTGTTCTTCGTTGTGTGTGTGTGTGTGTGTGTGTGTGAGAGAGAGAGAGAGAGAGAGAGAGACGAAATAGTGCATTACCGCCACCAACTGGTGAGGAGTATGGATCTGGATTTTGTCATCTACTCTAATCGTGAGTTACTCCATCCACACAGACCCCAGGCAGGAATCAAACCCCAACCCTGAAGGTGCAAGGTGATAGTGCTAACCTAAGCCACCATGCCGTACTCTTCTTTTTAATAATAATAATAATAAACACTTCTTATATTCTCTTAATTATTAACATTATTAACGAGGACGGTAAGCAATCTGTAATAGATCCAGTGCGTCATGTAGTGAAAAGATCTCTGACCAGCTGCTCAAAGCACTTCTTCACTACCAAAGTCAAGTCTCATAGCAGTTTCATAGCACTGACAGTGCAGCATGATATGCTTTAATGTCTCATTTACGCATTTACCAAATCTGAGTCTTGCTATTACGGTCTCATTGCTTCTGTTTCTTGCTGTGCATCTTAACTTTCTGTTGGGTTTTATAAAATCATTGCCCTTTTCTTTCTTTCCCCGGTATAAACTGATATACCGACTGAAGACTGCCACCATTGTTCCAAGTCCCTAAGTGTTCAACAGTGACTTGTCTGAATGACTACCGACCCATAGCTTTAACCCTGGTAGTCATTAAGTGCTTTGAGAGGTTGGTCATGACCCACATCAAAACCTCCATCGATGCCACGGCAATCCTGTATTTTATGCTAATCAAATTAAAATTCTTTATCTTTATTTTTCTTTTCCAGTAATGTAAAGTCAACTGTGGCGCCTGGGAGTGTCCACAGAAATATTGCCAGTAATGGCACTTTTCTTTTTCTTCTTCTTCTTGGTGTTTTTTAAGCAGTAGGTTAAAAAAAAAAAAAAAAAAGAATAACTGGTGCATGGCCCACACCATTTGGACTGGATTTGATTATATACAGTGTCCTTAAAATATATTCAAACTCTAATATTTTTTTTAATGATATCAATCAGTCTGAGAAATGTAGGCAAAAACTGATATCTCCAGGGTCCTGGATTAAAAAAATAAAATAAAAATCTGTTAGACCATAGCTTTTTTTTTTTTAGTGTTGAATTATAACCCTTATTTTCTGTTTTATATTTCTGACAAAGTAACATGCTAGCATTTCTTGTCCACAATAGTTGCATTTGCCTATTGTGTGTTTCGAAATTTTGTTACATTTATAGATCCAAATGTCTTGAAATATTATATTGTTGTCAACAGTACTATTAGACTAATTCTCTGCTAAGCTATTCCTAGTTCTTTTATCTTCTGTTGCACTGCCCATTCAAAGCTTCTTATTTCTTTTCTGTCATTTCCCCGACATATTTTAAAGATTTTGTTGGATGATTTTGGCTATGACCCTGTAAATTCACATAGTAGTTATGCCATAGTAGTAGTACTGTTAATTGTATTCTACTTATTTCTGAAGGTATTTATTCAATTTACCACATTAGTGTGGCTATTGGAGTTATCTTAAATGCATCTTAATGAATCTTAAAATCTGATAATAAATACTGTGCAACCTTTTCATAATTGTTCTTGCTGCTGCTTCAAATTGCATGCATCCATAATGCAATACTGATCTTATTACTCATGTGTAAATGACCCAAATGGCAATTATGTGTTCCCCATTGACTCTAAACAATAATAAAAAATAATATATATATATATACGCACACACACTACTCACAATAAGTCAGGGATATTGTGAGAGACTTAGTTGATGTCATACATACTGTACGGTGTTTGTTTCACTTCAGACATTTTTGGGATAGGGAGGCAATTGTATTGGGGTGATAGACACACCTCATTTTG
>JAQMYK010000039.1:19513509-19528797 GCA_030014345.1 Clarias buthupogon | reverse complement strand
GCTGATATTTGAAGTCCTATATCCTTCAAAATGGCTTGGTAACCCTATCTAGGCTAATACACACAAGTCAATTACTTTGTTTCTCATCTGTTCTTAAATTTCGTTAGATTGTGTTGCTGTTTTCAGATATTTTAAAATACTTCACTTTGTCAGACAGGTTCTATTTAAGTGATTTCTGGATTCAACAGGTCTGGCAGTAATTAGGCCTGGGTGTAGCAAATGAAAGCCAGGTAGGTTTTAACAGATTTTTTCCATTAATAAATAAAATTGCATTTTGTGTTTATTTGGATTATCTTTGTGTAACAATTTGATCTAAATCACCTAAGTGTGACAAATGAAAAAAAAAAAAAAACAGGGAAAGGAAGAGACAGAGAAGAGATAAGGTCACTAGGGGGCGGCAATGCAATGACAGGATGTCAAACGCCGTTAAACATCAAGAAGAAGAAGAAGAAGAAGAAGGCTATTCTTAAACAGTGGTGCTGGGAACATAACACAATGAACCTACTCAGCTTCGGATGGATTGGGGCGCTAAAGCAAAAAGCCTAGGACTCCATAAGCTCAACATCAGTCCCACAGTATCACTGCACTGGACCCCACCATGGAAATTGATAACGCCACCAATAGACATAAGTCTAAAACAAAAAAAATTAAGGACAACCCAACACACATCCCATGCTGGCTAATAGTGAAAAACCATAGAAAAAATAGAAAATGAATAATACAGTTCCAAAGACCCAGGTACGGGACGAACAGGGGCAGCATTCTACATTCCACAGTTTAAAGTATCAGCCAAAGAAAGAATAACAGACTAACGATCAGTATACACTTCTGAACTAATAGGAATACAAATGGCACCTGAATAGGTGGAAGAACTACCAAGGACACGATAATAATAGCATCTGACAACATGTCAGCCATAACCAGTCTGGAGACAGGAAACTCATGCAGACAGGACATTCTATTTAATATATTGCAAACAATAACAGAATGATATCAGAAGGTATCTTGGTTCTGTGGTCCTGTGTGTATCAGCACACGTAGGGGTAAAAAAATAAATAAAGATGCAGATAATCTCGACAAACAAGCACTCAAAAGCAAAAATATCCAAATAAAATAGCAGCAGAAGTTAAGAAAATAATGAATGAACATGCAAACAAAATATGGAAAGAAAGATGGGATGAAGAAGAAACAGGTAGACATAGGCATAAAATGCAAAAAAAAAAAAAAAAAGAGGGAAAGTATGGGGCAGAAGGAGGAAATCATCATAGCTTAGCTAAGAATAGGACACACAGGAGTAAATCAAAGTCATAAGATAATAGGCAAACACCCAACTGAAGAATGCGAATTCTGTGGACAAATAGAGATAGTAACAAATATATTAACAAACTGTAAAAGATACGACAACGAAAAACAGGAACTCAGAGAAACCTTGCAAGAGGATGGAGTAGAAATGACAACAGAAAAGGGAAGATGAACTGGAAAATACATAATAGGACAAGAGTGAGTGATTTTTGCTGAACTGGAAAATATATAGAAGTCTGTTGAATTATCTAAACGAAACTGGCCTAGTAGAGAGAATCTAAGGGAAGGAACTTTAATCAATTTTTTTTTTTTAAATGTTTGTTTTGTTCACTGTCAAGCTGAGGCTCGACACTCCAGTCCAGCAGGTGGCGGTAACGTACCTATAAGTTGGCTGCCAACGCCAAAAAAACAAAAACAAAGAAGAAGTAGAAGGACGTGGAGAAGGAGAAGAAGAAAATAATCTATTAATTTCTTAACAGTTAGCGATGTCAAAAGTTGTTTGTCCCACGGTCATGCAGATGCTTACAAGCCCGGTTTTATTAACGGGGTATGTATTTTACAGTCCATTAATGTGATCCAAATTATCTTGCATGCTCGCAACTAGGCTGACCGTAGAGCACTATTCTGCACACCCCGTACATTATTTTGCTAAATACTTGAGATATGTAACATCTATCTTTTTTAAAGTATAATTTGGAGCAATAGTTTTAAAGGGCGTCCCCTGTGACATGCGTATTCGGCGTGTGGATTCTGACGGTGCTTTTTGGATAGGCTCAGGTGTAGGAAAATGTGTTTGTGGTGTCGCCTTATGACCTCGTGAAATTGGTTTGAAGTTATTCGGCTAAAAAGAGCTTCGGTGTCCATGGACCTGTTGTGTCCATGTTTTGTTCTAAAATCTACTACAGAGGGTTCACCCCTTTTTATTAGATATTGAATATCAGTACTTTGCATATTTATTAATTATTTTTTTATTTTAAAAAATATTTATTTTATTTTTGTTACTTCCCAGTGTTGAGATATTGACTCCAACTGAGTGTGCACATGTCCAGGGAACACCTCATTATAATGAATGTCTGCATATTTATTCATATTTCCTTCAAGATATTTTTTTCCCCATTCGTGTGATATTTTGGTTCAAAATTTGTTAAATATTGAAAAGTTATAAATAAAATTTGTGGAAACATATCCTGCAATAGGCACAACTCCTTTATATTATTTTCATTATCTTCCAAATCATGATTACTTTGTTAAAAATCTATTTTTATTTGTCATGATCCACTACCTGGCCAAATAAGAGTCACCATTTCAGCAGATAATCATCTCATAACACATCTGGGCACCTGTCTGTGACGGTTGTTTGTTAACTGAGTCCGGCAATTAGCACAGCATCTACATTACAGATGATCACACTGAATTACGGACCATCTATCTCTTGATTCACCTATTTAACCTTTCACAATTTATGTTAACATGCATGAGGATTGATATTTAAAAGAAAAATTCTGAAAAAATTTTCACTTGTTAAGATACAAGTTGTTTTTACTGTTGTTGTTAGTACAGTATGATTAATTGTGGTATGACATTAAATTTTTCTTATTCATCCTTTAATATAAATATTATACTAAAACTTTAATGTTGTCTCAGTCATGTGATTGGTCCAAAATCTGTTCTAAAACTTCTAAAAACTTCTACCAGTTTTTAGAACTGCTTCTACTCCTGCTACCAGTTATCACCCAAATGAGGGTGAGTTCCCTGTTAAGTCTGGTTCCTCTCAAGGTTTCTTAATATTGCAGGAAGAAGTCAGGGAGTTTTTCCTTGCCACCGTCGTCCTCAGCTTACTCATCAGAGACAGTCTGATCATTTTATTATTCATATTTCCTCACACATTTCAACCTAATTTCCTTAATTTTCTTTTTGATTCTGTATAGCTGCTTTGCAACAGTGACTATGAAAAGCGCTATACAAATAAGATTTTATTAAAATGAATTAAAATGGACAAATAGTTCACATGTCCTGGAAATTTGTTAATTGATAATAATAATAATAATAATAATAATAATAATAATAAATAAATGCTTTAAAATTCTAAATAATGGTGCAAAGTAATAAGATACCATCATTTGTCATATTAGTCAACAACAGCTTGTAATTTGTTAGACTGACAAATTTTAACATTTCTGTGAATTAAATTTTTATATATTGATCCATGCATGTCAACACAACATTGTAATATTTCTCTGTGAGATCATCTGCCAGGTAGGTGATGTCCTGTTGGCAGATTTTGTGAGTGAACAACCGCCATTATTGGTCCTTGGATGTCTCTCATGCTGAATATCTGTTCTACTGTATATATAACTTTAAACTAATTTCACCATTGTTCCTTGTATTTGAAGTTGTTCATGATCCCTACATATTTATTTGCAGCTCTGTTCTCAGATTAAGCTCTGTAAGCTCTGTCAGACACAGTCACTGGATCAGCTCAGTTTTTTCACTGAAGACTTCAGTTCCTTTAAGGTCAGTGAGGTGATGATACTTGTGAAATTAAAATCCATATATAGTTGCAGTTCCAATATGACTTTTGTTCTTATCCTGAACAGAGCAGAGCCAAAGAAAAAGAAGAAGGTTGACCCCCGCCGTGAGCTTATGGTAAAAGAGCGTTTGAAGAAAAAGGTGAAGAAGCTTGAGAAAATCCCACCTGAGTTTATTCCCATAGAAGACCTTATACCTCCAGCCAAGTGCTTTGATGAGATCAGGTAATATACATCCATACCATACTATACATACTTGCTGCTGAATTTTGGGGTTGTGGTCACAAAAAAATTGACCAATTTACTAGAGAGGTTTAATTGGCATGCTGATTATAATCTTATTATTTTTGTCTCTAAGAGCATGTCAAAATTGGCATTCATGTTAAAATACAGTCGAACCTTGGATTGCAAGTAACTTGGACTTTGAGTGTTCTGCAAGATGAGCAAAAGTTTAAAATGAATTTTAACTTCATAAACAAGCGAGGTCTTGATAAGTAGTACGCATATGCTTTGCCTGCCTAGTGTCATGTGATCACAACTGAGCCAATAGTTCTTCTCTCTCGCACGCTACAGGATTATGGGTAATCGTCTCCCATGTGCAGTCTTGGTGCGTGTGCGTCACTCATATGGCCAACATTTGTGCGCGTGTGTATTGTTTATTATAACATTGTGACCAAGTGTGTGTGCACACGTAAAGCAAAAGCAAGCAACGATGAGTAGGCCCAAGTACCCTGCGCCATTGCCACCCGGGTACACCTGAATGCATTTAAAGCAATGACAATTTGAGAAAAGGGGCAATTTTATGTTTAGACCTCCAAAAAGCCCCAGATGCTGGGAAAAAGCATCACACTATGATGTCTCAATGTGATGGCACTTAATGGGATGTCCCACAGAAAGTTATTAAGCACTTTTCAGCATATGTTTAAGGCATCGTCACAGCTGACCTGTTTGAGAAACATTTTTATTTTTTCTTTACAGCAGTGATTCTGTTTATACATATATATATATATATATAAAAAAAACAGAATCACTGCTGTAAAAAATAAAAATGTTTCTCAAACAGCGTGCACAGGTTCGTGCGTGTGTATAGATGTGTGTGTATATGTGCGCGTGTGTGAACGTCATCCCACACGGTAGCCCCCTCCCTTCTCTCAAATAGGAGAGCGATAATTAATCATTTTTATTATGGCCATCCACAAAATGCCATCTACGATTTTTAGCCATGGATTTAAATAACCCTAAAATATTTTAAGGTGGATTGAAAGAGGAATTTTCTTAATATATAAAAGACAAAGTGAGTGGAATTAAAGCTTTGTACAAAATAAATTTAAATTTTGTGTTTTTTCAGAGTACGTAGCCCTCCCAAGTTGTCTTTTGAAGAGAGTGAGAGAAGGGCACTGCTTCTTAAGGTTTGGTCCAGATACAAAAACTCCCAGCACCAGGCTGAGATGGCAGCTATTGAAGAGGCTCTAAAGTCACAGACACAAGCTTTAAAAGAACTTCGGCTGGAATCAGAGGAGCTTTACAATGCAGCAATCAGCCCTGACAGCAGTATTTTCCCTTTCCAACATCATGGTCCCTGCTACACACCACCTATTCCAAATCAAGAGGCACCTGATGGCAAATATAATAATGTTACACGGGTGTACACACAATGATTTAACCTAGTAACTGCTAAGTACTAATGAAAAAAAGTGTGATTGAACTCTGTCATTTCTATGTCTTCTATATATTGAGCAGTTGAGAAGTTGTATTAAATGCTTTTCTGTAGAAAGGCAGGCAATGTTCTTCTTAAATTAAAGTTTGTCTTCTTACTGACTGTGTGAAATATTATGTGCTCATACTTATATGAAGGAATAGTTCAGAATTAATCAAAATAAATATGACTGTAATTATTTCTTAAAATAATAATATTATATCAGTGCTGTGCTGATGGCCAATTTATTATTTTACTTAATGCACCAGAGGCTCAGTAATTTCACAGAAAATCCACTTTGTGTTGCATTTATAGTAATATTGCAGCAAGCAGTAATTTGGGGGACCAAGAATTTCTGTCCCCACCTCAGCGAGGGAGGAACATCAGAAGCCATTTGCTCATGCTTCTCTAAAAAAAAAAAATGAAAAGAACAAAATATCGTTGAGGTATTGCCTCATGTCCTGTTTTCAGGAAACCCAAGTTGCAAATAAACTATTTTGTTTGTTTCTTAACATTTGTATTACATTGAAATTTTTATGTAAAGTTTGATGATACAAGTGGGAAAAAAAACCTTTAAAGGAGTCAAAACAAATAAAAATCTGAATTGAACGTTGAGCAGGTATCAGGAAATTATGCATTTGTGAATTACATTGTGCCCATGAGATGACAAAACCTCTTGCAAGCTTTTAAGCCAAGGCCCTTGGGTTATCTACAAATTTGGGTTGGAAAGCTTAACACTGTTACTGAAATATTTATTTCTTGTTGAGAGCCACTCTGAAAAAATAATCAAAAAGATCAAAAGAATTTTTTAAAAAATCTTAAAATGATGAGGTTAGAAAAGATGTGAGCAAAAAATTTATTATAGAGCCACCTACACATATTTAAGACAAGTAGTTAGTAGTTACAGTTGTTAGTACTGTGGTATGTTTAGATTAACCCAAATTGCATTGGTAAGTGGAAACCCAGCATGTTATTGTAAGTTGGAGAAGTTGTAAGTAGGTTGGTAAAGACAAAATATGACCATTTAAGACATAACACTATTGACAAAATAACAAAAAACAGACAGCCACCTAACCTACATTGTATCTGCCTTTGCCATAAGGTTTAAATCACTATCTAGCAACTTGACATTAAAGTGCATCCTTACTTTGAGCAGTTACGTCTGCTTTTAATTCGTATGTAACACAGTTAAACTGTCACAATTTTTGCCTCCCATATATCGGCCACCTGAACCTCACTCACTCATTCTCTATACCGCCTTTTTTGTACAGGCTTGCGGGTGGGGGGGCCGGAGCCTATCTCAAGAGACTAAGAAGAATAGAACTCTTTGAAACAACACATTTTGCAAAAAAAAAAAAAAAAAAAAAGGCTGGAGGGCCGCAAGCCACATTCTAAGTCGATGTATGAAGTGGCTTGAGAACAATTCCATCAGACCCATGTTTTGGCCAGTGTCTAGATTTAGACTTAATATTTGGTCTCATTTTAACTGTCCAGGAAACAATACCTAGTACTTGTGAACAAAGTTCTGTTAAAAGTTGTCCACAAGTTTATCCACAAGGCTTTGACATTTTTCCCCAAGGCAAAAAGATATATCAAAACAAGTTTGTTTATATATTTATTTACTATCAGTTTCCTTTATGTTTAAAAAAAAAAAATAAAAAAATCTTATGGACTTTTCCCCCGACAAGAAAATTACTTACATAAAAAATAGAAAATACATCATTGTCAACATCACATCGAAAGGACATTGTGGGCGGTGCCTCAGAAAAACACAGCAGAAAAACAAAGCAATTGCATGAAAATTCATGATGTCATAGTAGTATAAAGTCCAAGCATTTCATCTGTTCGGCATAATAACCCATTTTTGGCAAGGTGACTGTGTCAAACAGCATAGCCATATCTGCTGTTGTATGTTAGTGGGCCTTGTGAAGTTGCTTGACTCTGGTTGTTAGTGAAGCTTCTGTTGTTTGAATCAGCCCTTCTTGGTTTACCATTCCTAACTGAACTGTAGGTGACTCCTTGGTGGGGGTGGTAACCCATGATGGAGCGGAAACTAGAAAATCTGCTACCAGGACGACTTTCTGGTGCTGCAGCATCCTCCCTACAAGGAATTATGTACTGTTATGAAGTCATATTGATGTTGAATGAATTGACATTCATTCAACATCAGTCCAACATAATTTCTTCAAACGATTCTAACTTTCAACAACAACCTAATAGCAAGGGTGTCACAATGTCCACAATTTTGCCATATTAACATTGCTAAAGAATTTCTGCTGGGGTGTTATTAAGACAATATATATATTTTTACTCATTCTCTGTAAAGAGGTCACTTTTTAAAAACCCCATTAAGACAGCTGTTACAAGGACAGTTTTGGGACATTTTGGAAAGAAAAAAGCATCGAAATCAACTGAAATCTTTCTTTGGGGATATTTAAATATAGCTAGAACAGAAAATAGCATACAGAATGTTACATAGAGAAAAATATTCCTTACTTGATCTCATTGGCAGTTTCCTTTTCATAGCGTTTTTTCTGGCAGCAGCATACAAGAAGCCAGATTAACAATAAGAGTAGCAGCAAAAGCAGCAATGCACCTATCACAGCCCCTGCAATGATTCCAGCCTTGCTGGTTGCTGTAAGGAAAGATTTGAATCTTCTATTAAAAATAGTAAAAATATTACTGATCATTTACAATGCTGTACATAAAATTCAGATTTCAAACAATTTCATTTAGTCAAGGAAAAAACTAGCCGAAACCATTTGGCCCTGTGCGAAAAGTAACTTCCCCATTAGTTACTCAATCAAACAATTAACCAGGTACAATTGAGATTTGCATACAATTAGATTAGACACAACCAGGTTTCACTATTACCAGCTCTGGTAAAAGTAAATATTACTTACATTGAATCTTTCCCACATAGTGAAGTAGACCAATAGGGAAAGACATTTATTGAAATAAATTGCATAGCAAAAAAAGTTTAATATTGTGATAAGCCTAATTCTCTTTTTTGGTTTTAAAAAATGAATTCTAGATACATTACATGTAAAGAGAAATATTTCTAGCGATTTAAAAAAAAAAATTTGAGGATTAAAGCTTACAGCTCATGAAAATCTAGTTTCTCAAAATAATAGAATGTTTCGTTTTAAATGTGTAAATACAACATGCATCTCTTGATCTACTTCAGTATGCTCATGGGGAAGACTGCTGTATTGGCACTTGTCCAGAAGATGATCATTGACACCCTCCACAAGTAAGCCATAGAAGGTCATTGCTGAAAGGGCTGGCCATTGACAGAGTGCTGTATCAAAGCATATTCAATGAACGTTGACTAGAATGGAAAAGGGTGGTAGGAAAAAGGTGCACAAGCAATAGAGCTGACTGCAGCCATAAAAGACTGTCAAGGAAAGCCACTTCTAGAACTGGGGAGAGCTTCACAAGGTACCACATAATGCAAGGTCCCAGAGTCAGAATGAAGAGTGGAATCCAGAATCAATTGGTCCAGTGTATTTAGTCAAGTCCAAAGTCAACGCAGCCATCAACCAGGGGATTTTAGAGCACTTAATGCTTCAGTTTGCTGACAAGCTTTTGTTAGATATTGACTTCCTTTTCCAGCAGAGCTGAGCACCTGTCCACAGTGCCAAAACTACAACTAACTGGCTTGATGATACTACTATGCTTGATTGGCCAGCCAACTTACCTGACCTGAAATGCATAGAGAATCTGTGGAGTATTGTCAAGAGGAAGATAAGAAGCATCCAACTCAGCAATACTGACATGCTATGAATTTAGAATATATTAACTTTAAATTAACTTTTTCACAATATAATTTTAGATGCACTGTACAGTATATCAATCTGGAAAGGCTTACAATACTATTTCTAAAGCTCTGGCACTCCAATAAACAACAGTACAAGCCATTATTTACAAATGGGGTGGGAAAAAAGCTGGATCAGTGATGAATCTTCCCAACGTGACTGGTTTAATGAATATCCTTCCAGAATTTGATCAGTGATTTGTACAACAAGAAATAAAAGAACCAAGAAGAACAATAATAATATATGTGATCATGAATTCTACAATACCAAGAGACTGGTGAAAAATAGTACTCATGTTTCAAATGGAAAACTATTGCAAACCAAGAGGAACTTAACCAAAAACACATCGGTTGGCCTTTTTTTCACATTGCTGTTAAAGGTGTTTAGAAACATATTACAAATTTTGGACCTATGTCCCATATTATATTTTGTATCAGGAGTTGGAACTATTTATTGTGACAAATGCACATTATATAAACAATGTAAATGTGAAACGTTTGTAAAGGCAAAAAAATATCCAACATATGTTCCAAATAAACTCAAATTGGTGTTTTAATAGGGTACACAAAATATCAGAGTATTAAGTTGTATAATTCTTGTAAAATAATTGCTCTTTGCATTAAGTTTTAATTTGCCACACAACCACTAACACTCCCAATATTCCAAACATACTTACTGCTCCACCCAGACTTACGATTATATGCCCTCAGTTGGTACTTGCATTGCTCCTTCCCTACGTCATTGTTGACTGCACACACATAGGTGCCTGTGTAGCTCTGTGAATGGTTGTAGATTAGCAGTTCTCCAGTCTGAGGATCTTTAAACAAAAAACAAACAAAAAGAATCAGATAATATTGATAATATTCCAGTAAAACTTCAAATGAATACATTGTGTTAAATGTATTGGCAAAAAGCAGTCCATACAGACAAAACCATATCTAATACAAGATCTCTAGAGCGTCTTGTCAAATTCTAAATCTAAATATGTTAATCTTGGAAGCATACTTATCTTATTTAAATTATTTTGCTATTAGAGGATAAGTTACTTGGTTTCCTTGGAAAAACAAAATAATCCTTGTCATAGAGATGACTTACTCTGGGATGCAGTGGGTGGCATTGCCACACCATTCTCTTGAGTCCATGTGTAGGTTATAGGAGTTGAACCTTCGGATGATTTGCATGCCATTGAGACAGTACTTCCAATCTCCTCACCATTTTGAACCCAACATTTGGGCACAGAGGGCTTCACTGAACACAGAATACATTTTTATGTCAAATGCTAAAAATATTGGGCAATTTGTTTTATTATGTTAACGTATAAAAACATGTTTTGCACATCAGCATTCTCAGTGTTAACTATTAAGAAACGCAAGGCTTTAATTAATATAGCCTTTGAATAGGTGAAGAAAACCATAACCATACTTGTAAAACCTGTTTCAAGATTCACATCCTCCACCCAGTGCTTTAACAACTCAGTGAAAGTAATGTGAGGCAGTGCACTGGATTGTGAAAGGGAGGAGTAGGCAAACTAGAAAAACAGAAACTAGGAACAATGTCAGATTATTCTGAGAAAATGTATGCCTCAATCTTTACCAAGTATCACTAAAGTGATCTTCCTTGTGTCTATACCAGGTAGCTTCTTCACTTTGCACTCGTAGGTGGCTGTATCAGAGGCACGTAGGGGAGAGATGATGATGCTGGCATCTCCTTGGCTGGGGTCACCCACAAACTTTAGTCGAGTCATCAGGCTTGGGTCACCAAATTTGTACTCGTTTCCCCCAGAGTAAGATAAGATCTAATAAACATGCACAAACATAGATCCATTACATCTCACTCTCTCTCTACAGTACATATACACTAGCAGTCAAACGTTTGGACACATCTTCTAATTCCATGGTCTTTCCTGATTTTTATTTCTTTCTACATTGTAAAATAATGCAGACGATATCCAAAATATGCAATAAACTTCATTAAAGAGTTGATATTGAGATGTGAGGAAGCATTTTAATCTGAGGTGCAGTAAACTGGTGATTTTTGTCCTCTTTTGTCCTCATTTTTGAACTCTAAATGAACTTCTCCTCTGCAGCAGAGGTAACTTTTGTTCTTGCTTTTTTGGAAAGGTCTCCATGAGAGCCAGTTTCATCATGGTGCTTGATGGGTTTTGCAAATGCTCTTGACAATACTGTTCTTGCCAGGGTTATTCCAGAACGGCTGACCTTTGTGTCTTAAAATAACAATTGACTGTTGTTGTTATTATTTAATTACCTAATGCCATATGTGTTATTTCATAATTTTGAAAACTCCAGTATTGTTCTAGAATGTAGAAAATAAATCAATAAACGAAAAACTTTGATTTAGAAGGTCTGTCCAAACATTTGACGGGTACTGTATATGCTGGCACGTGCACACCACACACCAGTCAGCCATAACATTAACACCACATAACATTCCCATGGTGCAGCATTAGTTATCAATTATATATCAGTAAACTGGTGACAGGATCATGGGCTCCAAAGTCGCCCACATGCACATTGGGACCAAAAAATCAGGAAAACAAATGCAGCAGGAATTGCAAAAAAAAGTCAACCACAATAGAGAGGCATCAGAGCACACAATACCCCACAGCCAGAAAAACAACCCATTTTGATGTTCTAAAAAAAAGGATCCCCTGCACATTCATCGAGCAGGAAAAAGAAAGAAACCATGTGTGTACGTATAACTATACATCAAACATGTTGGTAAAGGCAATCCAGAGAAGTTATTGACATATACATTGTTAGAGCTGTGAGGAAAATACATTAAAAAATAACAGTAAGTGTCATCACCAATAAACTTTAGAATCAACATGTCAAAATTCGTAAAATTTCAGAATTCGAAAATATAGGTGCCATACGACAAGATGCAAACCACTCATCAGCAGTAAGAATTAGAATGTCATTTGGAAATTAATTTCCCATCTAGATCCTCTGCCAAGTGATGGCCAAAGTATGGAGAAAGAAAGGACGTTCTCATAAACTAAGTCTTTTTCAGGTGGTGAAATGTTGTTTATGAAGGTTATTGGTGATGTCAACAATTGTTTATTTCAAGCATGGTATATGCAACCAAATGTTGTTATAATACTACTCATGTAATACTATCTGATCATATATGTTTGCTCACCTAGAAACTGTGTGGTCTACCATCAAAGGTGCCATGTTTTAAGTTGTTTAAGACATGCCAAAATGATAAATGTCTGATCTATCCTCTCTCTCGTTTTTACATTTTTTTAAATAATTGGTCTTGCCAATAACTGTAGAAGGGATAGTAGATAAGCCTTTAATTTACACATTTTATAATGTCCAACCTGATAACCATCACACAGTGCTCATTACATATACTGTATACACATTAGACCTAAATAAAAAAGGAACATTCTGTAGATGAAGCTGCAGAACAAGATAAAGTGATTGATCCTAACAGTTTCTCACCAACTTGTCTTTCTTAGTCATGTCTGGACTGAGAATGGACCACTCGACATCCAGCTGCCCAGTGTCAGATGGGCTCTCACTATAGGTACAGCCCAAAGTAATATTCGATCCCTGTGGTTTCTTGATTGTCTGTGGCCCTGTGGAGGTCACCTGGATAGCCACTGAAAGTGCAATGAGTATGTTATGGTGATATGGATTGATGCATGTAACCTATACCTCTTTGCTATAAACAAACAAAATTAGACTGGAAAATGTATTCAATGAATATAATTCCACTGATGGTTAATATTAAAAACCTAAACTTACAAAATCTACTCATTAAAATAATATATGGAGAGTAAGTTAAGAAAGTATGAAAATTAAAATAAAGTAAGATGATATTAAATGTAAGATGATATAGATGAGATTAAATGTTTAGTTTAATAGTTTAAACAGTTGCATTTATTTGACTTGTTTCATGATAAAGTGTTGAGGAAAATTTAGTTTAGTGCAGTATGTTATATTACATTACATTCCACTATTCTCATATACCCAAGTGTACTATAAAGGACACAAAGATAAACAGGATAGCAAAATAAATTGCTGCCAAAGCCTATGTTAAATCAAGGTACTCCATACTGGCACATAACTTCCTTTCCTTTAAAGCCATAATATGTACAAATTACTTTGTATAAAAACTGAGTCTGTGCCATGTCTTTGAATGTTTTTCATTCCAAATCTTAGTAATTGCATTTAGTACAGTGGTGCCAATGTTATTATTTGACGGAAAAGCATTGTGAGGCAATAACAGAAGAATACTCACCCGCATAATTTAGACAGACTGATGTAGCATATAGTATAACCAGGGAAACTCTAAATCCAGTACAATGCCTTAGCATTGTCAAATATAATTTCAGTACTAGCACCTGCATGAAAGAACAGCTGAAGTAAATATTGACACGTTCCTTAAGATCTCAGTTAAAACAAAACATTGGGAGTAAATAATATAAAGTAAAAAAAAGCAGTTTTAGTGGGAGTGAAAAAATACAATCATACTTCATTCTCAAAAGACACCTTAAATGAGTAGGAATCAAATACCAACATGTTTGCATTATGGTGGCGCTGACAAATAAAAACCTTGAACCTTGAACCTTGAACCCTGAACATTTGTAAATTGTAAAAATTATAAACACTTTATTTGCTCATAGTTGTAAATTGGTGGTAACATTGTTTTAAGTTATCCCCCTGCTATTGTTCTTCAGAAATAAATAAATCATGAATCATATTCTCTTATCCAATCTTACTCAGTTTGTCTGTGACAGAGAGAGTGAGAGAGAGTGAGAGAGAGAGAGCGAGAGAGAGAGAGAGAGAGAGAGACTTCCCAGTGATCAGAAACCTGTTCTTATGATAATCGCTACATGACAGCAATGCTTAAACAAATCAACACATGAGAATAATCCAGAAACATGGATACAAGGCAAGACTGATTAATGATTAATAAACTATTCATATAATGTCAGAGCAGACAACACTTAATCCTTTCTTATTTATGAACACTTTGTTTTGTCAGAGGGAAATATAACAAGATTCTGTATACATAGAAATACATGTATTAGATATAGAAGTTCAAAGGCAGAGTTTATTCTAGTAGAAAAAAAATATTTACCTACTAAAACAGAATCCAAACAAAGCCTAAAATGGACAGTGCAATGTGATAACTGGCTTCTTCTCAGTACTTCCTCTCATTTGTTCTAACTTAAAGGAAAACAATGTTACATGTCGAGCTCCACCCTATCTTACATTCCATTCATAATGGAGGTTAAACTTGTCAGACTATCTGTAAAACGATTTATTGCAAAGGCTAATGTGGCTCATTTCCTATATTTTTAGCTAAATAAAAAATAAATGAATGAAATTTCTGTTAATATCAGATTTCTGTTAATATGTACATACACGAGTTTTACTTTATTGTTGGTGGCTACTAACAATGACCACTAGATGTCAGATGGACAACATACCACTTTTAATCCGATCAATTTTACCCCAAATAAATACAATTGTGGCAGTCTCTAAAATATTATTTTATAAAATAATAGAATATTATAATACGATATAAAAAATAAAAATATAATAATTATATAATAGTTTTTATAGTATAGTTACTATGTAGTGAATGTAAGATATTACTGTTACTTGAATGTGTCTCTGTCATTACACAATTATGTCAAACTCCACTCAGTAATGCTACTTGTATATAATAATAATAATCTCTCTCTCTCTCTCTGGCCTGCCGCTGGTGTTTGTTGCTGTTGTGTGTGTGTGTATGTATATATATATCTTGCAAGAACTATACGGTAGTGTATGTATATACAGTACATATATATACACTACACTACACTACAGTATTGTCAAGTGCATTTACAAAATCCGTCAAGCACCATAATGAAACTGGCTCTCATGAAGGCCATCCCAGGAGGGCGAGACCAAAACCTACCTCT
>JAQMYK010000039.1:19451043-19463751 GCA_030014345.1 Clarias buthupogon | reverse complement strand
TTGTACAATTTAATTACAACTTAAATACACTTAGTACAAAATGAGTTGTTCCAAAATAGCAAACTTCAAGTATACTAAATATTAGTCTGCTGCAAGCATACTTAAATATGCTTGGATTTAATATACTTAGCATACTTTTTTTCACTTGGGTGGCACCCCATCCAGGGTGTAGCTCACCTCATACCCAAAGTCTCCTGAGATAGGCTCCAGCTCACACTGCGACAGGATAAAGCAGTATAGACAATGAGTGAGTAAGTGATAGTATAATATAATCTAACATAACATGTTATAATCCACATTCAGGTTGTAATAAATTTTTAACCAACTTGTAATTTTTGCAGTGCGCAATGAACATTACGTTTCTAATGGGTAACCTGACTGCTATTGCCTACAATTGTATATGATTAATAAAGAAATGTTTATTACTGTAATCCAGACCTACCACAGCATGTATATATTACATATTGGATTATTGAGATATGAGATATGAGTACAATTAAATAAGGGCGTATGAAAGGTGTGTGAATTTGCAAAATCTACTTTCAAGTTTTTACTTCATACGATGCATACAACATCATCTCATAATCACCTGAATACAAATAATTTATAAATCTGTATGCTGTTTATAACAATTGGAGAGAACCTGCCCTGTACTCACACTACGCAAGCTGTAAAAGGCCCCACAAATTACGGTAGGCCCCACCCCCTTCTGGTCTTAAAGTGCATGTGAATGCTTATGATTTCAGGGAAAGAATTAAGTGGAAAGACACACACACACACACACACACACACACACAACATGAGGAGAACTGCTGGAACATTATTCAGGTCAGCTTTTGTTCTTGGCTCTTCAAATTTGATGTCAGCAATGACAGTAAGGTTAAGTTGATATGCTAGCTTGGCTATAGCTCTAATCTTCCTGTTTTGCTAATCTGCATTTCTTGTTCTTACCTGTATATGTCTTCCATATGTGTAATGTATACATAAATGTCCCATGTACATCCTCCTCACTTACTTATTCTCTATATCACTTATCCCCACAGGGTCATGGACAGACTGGAACCTATCCAAGGGAACTTAGGGCACAAGGGAGGGTACACACTGACACACACCCAATCATATAGTACTTGGTGATTTGGAAATACCTGTAAATATACTCTGCATTTCTTTGGATTGTGGGAGGAAACCAGAGTACTTGAAGGAAACCCACCAAGCACAGGGAGAACTTGCACTGAACTCCACAGTCATAGAGCACTCCCTCGCCATGGAGGTGTAAGGTGACAGTGTTAACCACCAAGTCATCACGAAGCCAAACTATTCAGAACTACTCCTTAAAAACCAAATCAACAATTATTATTCCTCAAATAAAATTAAGCCTTTATTAATTTTGACTTTTATTTAATAAAATCTTTTTTAAATAAAATTTGAATTTTGATATAATATTGTATTAATATAATCTATGTAATTGACAAAGATGCAGGTTTAAATATTTGCTTAGAGAAAAGTCCTATTATTCTTCTATTATTCTTATTATAGTTTGATATACTTATGTGAATAAAATCACATAAGACTATTTAATGAGGCATGTCCAGGGCAAGCAAAGCAGTGGTACAACCTCAAATTTGACTTGGACTTATTTTGGGTATATACAAATAATTTTAAAAGCAGGATTTACAGCTTTTTTATAAAAGTGAAATTTTCTTGACTTACCACATGTTGCTCAAATGACTAATATTAATATATTTAACACCATATCACAGAGGGGAACATGTTTTATAAGTCATGTTGTGCTGTTCAATACAAAATGTCTTTTTCTCTAATACGGGTACCTGAATTGCATATAAATCAGGAGCCATGCAGACTATTTTAGCAATTCTAAATGATGACAATTCTAAAAATCTATTAATCAAGCATAAATCTATAATTTCATACATGATTTCTAATATCATCTGTGCCACATATGAATTAAAGTGTGTGTTATATGAAGATCCCACAAAGAAAACACATTTAAATGTCAGGAGAATTTGAACACCACACAATCTGTAGGTGGTTAAGATGACCAATGACCAATCATGCAAATATATAATTTACCCACAATATATTAAAATCACTGATGACTACACAGCCTTGGTATAAATGTAAGACAAGCTTAGTTTTCTGCCTACATTGCAGAACCTCATATAAAGCTTGAGCATGATTTATGTTATTGCTTGTCCAAACGATTGGAGGTATATTTTGCTTAATTTTACTTCTCCAAAATCCAAGAATCACTGGAACAAGTCTTTAAAATAGAAAGAGGCAAGGAGGTAATGTAATCCTTTTTTTAACCTAAGGAACTTTTAAATTAGAATAGATACAGTATACTCAGTATGAATTAAGCATTATTTTGTCATTTATTATATTATGTAAAAAAACTGATAAATGTATCTTACTTATGTAACAGGTGCCTCTATAGACATCATCAGTCATGCTGAGAACCATGGACCAGATTGGCATCTGGGTCTTAACTGGCCTTCTAGCCATTTTTACAATGTTTTCTAATATCTATATCTTACTTGTGAACCAGCGAAACTGCAGAAAAAATCATCTACATCTTTGCCCAGGTGACACTATAATGACTAGTATATCAATGGCTAGTATTGGTCATCAAATCCTCGCTTACTTATGGATGAGTTTAATTCAGGTGGACATAAATTGTATGTATGACACTTTGGAATCCATTCTACTGATGTTAATTTTCTCCCTGAAATTCTCAATAATGTGGACTACTGCTTTTCTTACATTCTTTTATAGCACCAAACTTGTAATCAAGCCTATCCATTGCTACACACACATTCAGGAGGTTATTCTAAAGCATGTTCTCACTGTGTTGGTTGTAATTTTTGTGTGCGGCTTTACCAATTGTCTGCCAGTTATAACTGTTGAGAAATTTCACAATGGTAGTGAGGGAACGACTGACTGTGGTTCAATACTACCAGATGGGGCTGTGGGACTCAGCTACATTATTTATCTTGTAGTCATTGCAGACATTGTTCCAGGTATAATAATGATCAAATGCAGTATTTCCATTTCATATCATCTGTCTATCCACCTCCGCCACATGAAGGAAAGCAGCAATGGCGCCCATGCCCCCAAGCTGGGTACTCAAATGAGGGTGATCAGGATGAACCTTACTTTGGTGGCAGTGTTCCTTTGTTTTCTGGTTGTAGATCTTTATACTCAGTCCACAGTTGTTTTGAAAAGTGAAAACACCATGGGCTTATCTGTTCTTTTCTCCACAATTTATACAACAGTCAGTGGATTTGTGCTAATTTATGGAAAGAAGAGCTTCTGGAAAGAGTTTCTTCACTGGTATAACCTATTTTTAGATGAGTATTCTTGTTTAAGTGGTATGAAAGTACCAGAAAGTAAAACTGTGATGCACACTGCTCCAAAGCACTGACTGAATATTAACATATTGGCTATAGCATTATATCTGGCTTAAGTAGCACAGTAATGGACATATTTAGTTATTTGATATCTGTTCGATATCTGGTTCATCTAAAAATCCATAATGCTTGTGTACTGTATATGCTGCACATATGTTCTTTTTTTCTTTGGATAGTTCAGTTGATTGTGTCATGGTGGCATAGTGGTTAGCACTGTGACCTTGCATCTTGCAGGGTTGAGGTTTTGATTCCTGCCTCAGGTCTGTGTATGTGGAGTTTGCATGTTCTCCCCATGCATGCTCCCCCTCCGGGGCTAGGCTCCAGCCTCCTTGCGACCCTGTACAAGGTATCGGTATAAAAGATTAATGAAAGAATGAATGTTCAGTTGATTCCATTTTAAGTCCATTACAGGCTATGTCTTGTCTATTGAAGGGGAAAGAATGTCATTACCCCTGTAATGGGACTCAATCTTTGTTGTATTGAAATATCTTTGTTTTATTTTTAAAGACTATGTGCTTAATAAGGGACGCATCCTAATTATAACCAATGGTTGGTAGCAAATCATGAACAAAAACCAGTATCCAAAATTATATTATTTAATTGTTTTATGTAGTTTTTAAATTGTTAACCCCACTTTGTACCAGTACTCGATGTTGTATGAACTACTTCTAAATATTGTTTGTGTTTTAGCTACAATATATTAGAATCTATTTTACAACATGGATATGTAAATAATAAAGTGAAACTGGTTACTGCATGAGTGTTAATGTGTTGAGCTTTTGTAGTTCATGATGACCTGGCATAGTAAAGTGACACATGGAAACTAACTACTAATTACTCAGATGTTACTAGCTTATTCAATACTTAATGATCTGGAAAAATATAGTAGAGTTGAAATCCTTTCCAACACAGTGGAAATTCCTTTTGCTACAAATTGCTTTTGCCCCTGGTTTTGAACCAGATGACACACAAAATCCTTCTGTTTTTATCTGATCTTGGCAGTGGCAGTGGGGATGTCCAGCATGCCCCCAGGGCTGGATTCGAGGATTTGGCTGGGAATCAAACCTGGGCCTGATGCATGTGAAACTAGTGACTAAAGCATAACTGTGTTCTTCACTATTCATTTTTGATCTGGAAGTATTACTAATGGTAATTTATCACTTATGATGTGTTAGTAGTTGGTTATTAACAGGTACATAAATCATAATTAATGAAGGAAAGCTGTTCCTCATATATCTTTATACCTTTTCATGTTATTGCTGTTCATTTATTTCTTTAGACCTTGACTGCCTAAATAAAATCATCATGCTGATCCTCTGTGGAGGTCTTTATATGCAAAATGCAGTGACTCATGGGAATCTGGGAACTATCTAGAAATATTTTTTATTTATTCAACAGAGCACCTTACAAACTGGTAGAAACCGATTTATTACAATAATAACTTCCTTGATTTACAAAACATCACTGAACACATTTAAATGTTCCTTTACCATACAGGATGATTAAACAGCAGATCATAGTACAACTAACCTGCTGCCAAATAGATCCCACCTTTTGATAGAGACTCTGTATTTATATAATCAATGTTATTCACTGCATGCATCAGTGGTTTTAATGTCACAGTTGGTTGGTGTGTATATCAGAAATGTCCAGGAATCATGAAATGCAACTTCGTGTCAAATGTGATTTTTTTTTTTACATTAGAGTCCGATTCATGGCTGACGTCCGTGTGCTAAGAGTCCAGGTCACTTGTTTATTTTTATATAATGTATTATATTATAACTATTTATATTAGAGTCCAAGTTGAAGTATTCCTGGAGTTTTTTCTTTTTACTGATTATGGTTTCTGTATAGAAACTAACATTACATTACACACAATGACTTGCTTGATAATGAAGAGAAGAAAAAAGAGCTCTCCAGGCTCTCAAACTTATTTAATGTGTCTCTTGAATAATAATTATAGAACACATGGGTTTCTTATAATTTCAAAATCAAGACATTCAACATAAAAAATGACATGTACATCTGATCAGTTTTCTGGCCTTGTAAACACATTTAATAAATAAACACAACAGTCACACGCAGGCAAAGATTCACAACAAGAAGCCAATGCATTTTTTTTGTGTCTTTGGAGAAAACCCTCTGAAATATTAGCTAATATTAACATAAAGTTAAATATTGCCCAATATAAAGGCTTGGGGGTAATAAAAATTATAGAAAAACATAACATGGAAACATTAAAACTTTTATTTATTTATTTAAATTGCAATAGAATAGCCACAGTTAATAAAGTGCTACACCTAAATGAAGAAAATAAAGAAGCAGTAGTAGTAGTAATAATAATAACAATTGTTTTGTTAATATTGTATTGAATATGAAAGTTTCTTTTCACATAGTCTTGCATGATGAGGATACATGATAATTCCCCCATGACTGAACTACTGGTGCACAGATTCAGAAATAGCGAAGTCTGATGCATTTAAGGAAAATCCTTCAAATGGCTGCTCCTAAACTCAAGCACAGCAGTTCATTTAATTTGTCCCAGTCTCAGATGACCCTTTAATATAGGTATTTAAAAGGATCTATTATGCAAAATTCACTTTATATAAATTTTTAGATATTCAGACATGAGCAAAAAGAGCAGTCCTGAATTTTTTACTTTTTGTATTCGGAAAACCTAACAGGCCAATTTGATTTCGTGACAGAATAACATTTAAAAAAATATATAAAATAATCTTTTCTCCCCTTGTCGCTCATCTCCAGCCAGCTCCACCATGATGATATAGTATTTGATCTTTATAAATACCAGGATGAGTCTAAAGAGAAGTAATGCAAATATGTGTACACTTATATCCTCTGAAGAAGTCAAAGTTAAGTGAATATTTCTATATTGCTAATCATGTTACTTCAGACTGCTTTCTTATTAACAATATATTTATTTAAATTTTTCTTGAACACAAAAAGAGAGAAAAAAACCCACAACAATAGCTCAGCATCCATATGAACATGGGAGCAAAGAAAAACTATAAAGAGACTATAAATTAATACATAGATAAGCAAATATATAAAGAAACAAACAAAAATAGTATTCCTAGACTGGATTAGGAAATCCCTGCAATACAGAGGATGATATCAAAGGTCCAATAAATTTTAAGTAAGGGTCCCAGATATTAAAGAATTATTCATAGGTATTCATAGAAAAGTGTGAAATGTATTCATTAGGAATGCCATCCATAGTAATATTGTGCCAAGACCTTTTTGTTGGAGCAGTGTCCTTAATCCAGAACAAGAAGACATTTTTCCTAGCTGCAAAGGTCAGTAAGTTGAATAACCTCCTATGCATAGTATTGACAATACGAGTATCTGGAAGAACAAGAATGAGGCACATAGGATCCAACTGAACTGGAACATCAAAAATAACATCCAGATCTTCCACAATACTAAACCAATAACTCAGTGACTCAATGACCAGTTTAACACATGACCAAAAACAATGGAGAAGGGTACCATACTCAGATTTACATTTGCAACAGGTTGGGGATACATGGGGATCCATCTTATTTCTGAGAGCAAGGGTAATGTGTGCACGATGTAGAATCATAAACTGAGTAGCTTTTGTTCGATTACAGACAGATATCTCCATTGCGTAGTTCTAGACTTCCTGCCAAACAGTGTTATCAATAGTGAAGCCTAGGTCTTATTCCCAAGCTAGCTTAGTAGCATGGGATATGAGAGAGGAATTAGGAATTAACGATCTATAAAATACACTTATACGCTTCTTGGATTCTGAAGATAAAGATAAGGCTCTTTCTACATCAGATATAGTATTTGAAGTTACTAATATTGTGTCAGTAACAATAAAATGTCTAAGTTGCAGGTATCTGAAAAATTCCCGTTTTTGTAGGCCATATTGTTCCTGTAGCAACTGAAAGTCTGCCTGTCAAATAGATCTCCCAGCTTTGTTAAACCCTGTGTATGCCATGCTTTAAAACCACCATCTCTTTCTGAAACCTGGCAGAAAGTCTGGATTATATAGGATGGAGGTAAGAGGAGATGTGAGATGAACACGCCCCTCTAAAGTACAAATGGACCGTCATACCCTGATCGTATTTATTGTAATAGGGTTAGTGCATAAGTTCCTTGGAATTCTTCACAAACAACAGATTCCATAGGGGACATTTAGACTGGAAGGATTCAATATGAAGCAAAATTGAGGCAGGATCAGATCTAAACCAATCCGCCATTACCAACTGACACAGTCTGATGGTTGGAAAATCTAAGCCCCCCTCGGAACACATCATCTGGAGTATTGCCATCTTTAAACAGGGTTTCCTTTTGCTCCAAATAAAAGAACTCAACCAGCCTTCAAGCACCCTGAAAACCTTCTTAGATAACAGGATTGGGATAATTTGTAAAGGATAGAGTAACCTGGGTAAGATATTCATTTTAATAAGGACGATACTTCCCAGCCAGGAGGCAACGAGGTCCACCGTTCTAGGTCTGCCTTAATGGTATCCAAAACAGGAGGGAAGTTAGCACTGAACATTTGATTATAATCAGATGTTATGCGTATCCCCAAATAGACGAAACCAGAAGGAGACCATTGGAAAGGAAAGGGTTCTGTCAGAGTTGGCACAAATGCCGGAGATCCCAGTGGCATAGCTTCAGACTTTGCAAAATTTATTTTGTAACCCGAGAAAAAAACAAATAATTAAATAACACAAGTAAGGTTGAGAATGGAGCATTGTGGTTTAGACAGAAAAATAAGCAAATCAACTGCATAGAGTAATTTTTATGCTCCTTTTCTCCAACAGAAATACCAGATATAAAACAGAGTTCTAAGGGAAGCATCATCTAGTCTACCTGAACACTGAGCAATTGTCACATTTAGCACATTGCGGATGATCCGAATTTGCCGCTCCCACAAACCGCCTGCATGACTCGCTGAAGGAGCATTGAAAATGAACTTGTGTTTTTTATCCGCCAGAAAGTCTTTCAAAGACTCTGTATCACATTGCTTGAGTGCTTCCTTGAACTCATTATTCGCACAGACAAAGTTTGTGCCCTGATCACAGCGAAGCTAGCAAACAGCTCCTCTAAGACTAATAAAACACCTTAAGGCGTTAATGAAAGCATCCGTGGACATGTCTTCAAGCATTTCAAGATGGACTGCTCGAAATGACAAGCATGTGAATATGAGTCCATATCTCTTGCACTCTTTGCGACCTCTCTTAGTGACAAATGGGCCGAAACAGTCCATTCCGCATGACATAAAAGAAACCGGAACGTCACAGCGTTCTCTGGGAAGATCGGACATTCGTTGCTCCTCAACTGGTCGTCTGAGCTTACGGCATTGCACACATCTATGTATTAACTTGGAGACTTATTAATACTCGCACCAATGGCCCAAAATCCATTGGCCCGGAGCTCCATTAAGGTCTGGCTCCGACCCTTGTGGTAGATCTGGGCATGATAGTGAGACAAAATCAGCTTGGTGATGTGGCTGTCTTTTGGGAGTATAATGGGGTGCCTTAGTTCTTGACTGAGTGTTGTTCCCTTTATTCTTCCGCCAACACGAAGAAGTTCCCCGAACATAATAGGGTCGAGATAGTGAAGAGGACTTGAACTTGGAATAAGGTCTCCATGAGAGCGCTTTTGCAGTGCCTTTAACTCTTGGGGAAAGGCTTGCTGCTGGACAAGCTGAATCACCACCTCAGCAGCCCTTCTACGTTCCTCAACGGTCACAATTTCATCAAGATGTTTTAGCTTAGACCCTAGTCTTTTGATTCTGGCAACCACTTTCACAAGTCTTGTCCAGGTGGAAAACCGACGCAGGCGGCTTAGAACATCGTTCCAGTCACTGACTTGAGTTGCAAGCACTTGAACCAATTTAACTTCCGGATCACCTGTGAGCAGCTCTGTTGAAGATTTAGGCGTAGGAAGCACCTGTTTTTCCCATAGAAACTTGGGCCCTGCCAACCAGCTAGCTGAAGGGATGTCTGCTGCATGAAGACCTCTTGAGGCATGATCAGCTGGGTTTTGTGCTGTATCTACATAATTCCATTGATCTGGGTCTGTAATTTTTCTTATCAGTTGGACCCAGATCGCCACAAATACATGGAACCTTCGCGCCTCATTTTTGATGTAAGCAAGTACTACTTGCTAATTTCTTTTAACCTCTGTAACCCATTCTTCCATTCCTCTCACCGTGAATGCAATGTCTCAGGAATAGGATCATCCCATCCCATACCTCTGCGACATAGATCCTGTAGGATGCGTTTTTCACTTAGGGTGAGGGGAGCTACAGTATGAGCCTGAGTGGGTCAAACAGAGACGCAACGACTGACAAAAGACCACGCCGTGTTGGGTGGTGGTCTTTGGCATCAACATTGAAGCTGAGGGTGTCGTTTTCTGATGACCACTGAATGCCAAGTATGTGACCTGCTGAGGTTGCATCAAGGTTAAGGTTGAGAGGATCAGTGGTTACTGCACTTTCTGAGGGGGCTACACAGGAGAGGACCTTGGTTTGAGTTGAACTTGTGCAAACGTAGACCTGCCCTTTTGCATAGTCCTTGTGCTTCAACAATTAGTTCCTTAGCTTCTTTGACTGTTGGAACGCTAGTTAACCCATCGTCCACATAGAAGTTTTTTTCCACAAATACTGAAGCTGACGGGTGGTCAACCTTGTGTTTCTGTGCCAATACTTAAGACAAAAGTTGGCACATCCAGGGGAGGACACAGCCCCTGTCATCCTGTACTCCCATGGACTGTCATCCTATACTCCCATGGTTCAGTTTCTAACAGCCCCCCCTCCCACCAGAGGAACCTTAGGTAGTTACGAAATTCGGGAGAGACACTGAACTGTTGGAACAGCCTTTCGATGTCACAGATCACAGCCACTGCTTCACTTCCCTTCACATTTAGTAATGTGCCCCTTTCTTAAGGACCCAAAACACAGGTGGTTATCATGAATGAAAGTTTTCTTTTCATCCATAGTCTTTACTGCAAAGGTTTGAGACTTAACACCACCATGGTTTTCGTCTTTACAAACTAAGCAAGGTGGCTTTGGCTTTTCCAGAGTTCCTGAGATGATTTTTTTCATTTGAGTACTTGTGCTAAGTGCCTTGGCTCTCTTTGGAAATCTCTCGTCTGTGGTTTTAACGTTCATCAGCAGAGGGGATGCAATGGGGTTACAAGCTATGCGAGCTTCAGTTTGTATAAACTCTGTGAAATGCGCAAAACTTGGATAATCCCCAGATTGGTCTAGCTCCTTCACCACAATACGACTCCATTGCGCATCATCAACTCAGGTAGTTTTTTAAGAAGCTTGTGATTTTCTTCATAAACATTTAGAATACCCAAGCCCTTAACGTGAGGTATGGCTTCAACACAACCTTGAAGGAAATCTGCAAACTCTCTTAATGCAATAGGGTCCTTTGTAGCTATTTTTGGCCACTTCATGAGCTTGTCTCTGAAGGCCCTTTGAACAATGAATGGGCTGACATACCCATCTTGTAAGACTGCCCAGGCACCCTGATATGCCCTCTCTGAATTTAGGTAGAAAAATCCTTCAACAGCCTTGCGTGCTTCCCTAGCAAGATAACTCTTCAGATAGAACATTTTTTCACTAGCTGGGAGGGGCTTCTGGTCAATGAGAGCCGTGAAGGATATCTTCCAGTCTATGAACCTTAAAGGATCACCAGTAAAAGTACTCGGTTCTAGTACAGGTAAACGGCTTAGGGTGAGCGAGCTTGCAATTGCCTGAGCAAGGCTAACCTCCTCCTGAGTTGCTGATGCATTGGAGGGTGCGGGATGAGGCTGGAATGGCACTGCTTGTGGATTTAGCGGAGTTTTGATACTCATACTGGGTTTGATCAGTCTCTTCCTCAAAACTTTCAAGGTCATCAAAATTGTTGTACGCTCTAACCCGAGCTGCTGCTACCTTCACTTCATTGTCAGCCTTCACTTCATTGTCAGCTGCTACCTTCACTTCATTGTCAGCCTTCACTTCATTGTCAGCCTGTTATATTGTTTGAATAGCTTCAAGGGTCATGTAATATGCCAGCTGCTACCTTCAAGCTTCAAGGGTCATGTAATATGTCAGCTGCTACCTTCACTTCATTGTCAGCCTGTTATATTGTTTGAATAGCTTCAATGGTCATGTAATATGTTATATTGTTGTAACCTTGATATTTCCAAATCTAACTTTAATTTCATTTCGGCCTCCTTTTGCTTGAAATCTGCTAACATCTGAGTTTCATTTAATTTCCATTCACTCTCCAGTTTGTCAAGTCGCGCTTGTTGAATGTGTATTTCTTGCATAGCTTTTGCATGTTCTATTTTGGCGGCCAAGTCTGCTTCCGCATCTGCACGTTTACTAGAGGACCTGGAGGTGGTGCTTGAGTTGTAGCCCGACCCTTGTGATAACTGTGAAATGACGGTTTCTGTTTTTGTATTTCCAAAGACTGAGCCATACTCATCCTTATTTAGCGCCATTCTCACCCTCTTTCTCTAGTTGATCACTGAAATCCTCATCTATGTTCCCTTGTCGTTTACTGACAAGGTCACAAATCTCAACTGTAAGAGTGTCATAAGCATCCATTCTTTTGACGATATCTGGAGTGGTAGTATGATTGCGTCGCATGGGCTCATAATTTTGGTATACTATAGCTTATATAAGCACCGTGAAAACTAAAAATAAACACACAAATAGCTGGTTAAATAAGCCTTTGGCATAACACAAATTTACAAATAAATCCCTTACATCTTTACAGTGCATCATCATGCATTTATACATATGCTATGCATATAACATGACCCTTGAAGCTATTCAAACAATATAACACACAACTTTCCTTGTAAGAGAGACACAACAAACAAAATTACAGAAACAGTGTAGAAATTTGACATCATTAAAGATTTTCCCTGTCTTAAACATGGAATAATAATAATAATAAAATAAAATAAAAACACCTCACTCCGCTCACCAAGGGTGCAAACTTTTAGCTTGCTGCTTCATGAGGTAGATGTTAGCTTTAAAGTCTCTGGGCTAAACAGCACACAAATGTGGACATGAGGACTTAAACAAGTTTACAATGCACAGCACTAGAATTACACAAACTGAATTTACTTACCAGTGATTCTTGAGATCAGGGACAAAACATGTCCACCAGATAAAACACAGTTTGTGGGTAAAAAAAAAACCTTAATATTACATATACACTTAACCAGAAGACTAAAAAGGATAATGAAAGCACAAATAAATATTATTTCATGTTGT
>JAQMYK010000039.1:19339373-19351690 GCA_030014345.1 Clarias buthupogon | reverse complement strand
ACTAACGGAATCACTGCTGTAAAGTAAAAATAAAACAAATTAACCTACACTTTACCTTTGAAAAGAATCGCGACAGAACAGTGTTTCTGTGTAGAGCAGAGAGAGTGTGTGTGTTAGTGATGCGCGGGTCGTCTGGTAACCCGCGGGTCGGGTTGGGGCGGGTAAAGAAATGGTCACTTTATTTGCGGGGCGGGTTGGGGTGGGTCATTAAAAGCAAAATTAAATAAAAAATCCATGTATGTTGCGTGCAATTCCCTATAGCCTATATTAAATATTTAGGAATATCTATTTTCATATTTTATTAAGTTCTTTGATAAGTTTACATCACGTGACAAGTCACGAAAGCGCCAAGCAGCTACCGCTGCCAGTCACAACAAAAACAAAGAATTAAAAGTGAAGATGGAAGATGAGGTGCGGGAGAAATTGAGGTCGGGAATTTACATCATTAAAAGAAAAAAAAGTCAGGCTGCTCAATCTAATGTTTGGGACCGGTTCTCAGAAATAGTTGCAGCAGGAGACAACAGCAGTATCGGCTACTGTACGTGAAGTGCAATTTGTGTGAAAAAATATACAAACACGAGAGCCACAAAACAGGCACTTGTAAATAAACACATTGTCTATTTAATGGTCGCGGGTGCAGGGCGGGGCGGGTTGTAAAAATAGATACAGTGGTGCAGGGCGGGCTGGGTCTGTGTGTGTGTATGTGTGTGTGTGTGTGTGTGTGTGGCACGGTGTCCAATGATGCGCGCACACAGACACACACACAGCAGGCAACGAGCAGGCTGAGCATTGAGCAGAGAGAGAAAATGGGTTTGGATTGCTTTTGCTTTACACGTGCGCTTTAAACACACGAATACAGAAACAATATAAAATATGTTTTACGCGCACACACGTGATCACAGTGTTATAGTAAACAGTACACGCGTGCACGGATGTTGATTATACCAGTAAGAGATGCGCGTGCACTAGGACCCAGCAGGGCAGACATTTACCCGATTACGGATTTCTCTGCCTCCGCCGTGTATCTTTCCTCTACCTCCGCTCTTTTTAAAAAAAAATTTAATTTTATATTTTCTCCACCCTGTCTATGAGGCGCCGAACTCTACTAGCATCAGTGCGTGAGACCGAAGTGTGTTCACTCCGCTCCGCGCTCAACTAAAGTTTTTAAAAAAAAAATAATTAAATGTCTCCACGTCGCGCGACACAACGAATCAATTATGAAATTCGTTGCCAACGCTTTTAGTAATCGATTTAATCGATTCGTTGTTGCAGCCCCAATCTTGATTGCATTGGCAATGACCAGTTTAGCATTGAACATGATCAAGGCACCAAACCATCGCATGGCACGGGCACATACAAACACTTTAAATCGTTTTTCATATATTCTATATTAAATTATTATAAAACATGTCTGTTCATGAATGTTGTGAATTGATGTTTGTTTTGTTGTCTAGTCATTTATTTAAAGTAATCGTTTTATAGGATTATCATACTTTTTTTGAGTTTGCAGAAATTTATTCTCCGCTTTATATTATAATGTAACTCTTATTGAATAATGTGCAGATGCAAATATGGGAGCCCTTTTTATGTATTGATAGTGCTTTATCACAATGTGAAAAATGGGTAGTTATTTAAAACAAATTAAGTATAAAAACTTAAAAGGTTATTCTTTGGAGTCAGATGGTTATATCTGATTCTTAACACAAATACGGTTGTCTGTCTAGTCATAGGGAGAGCAGATAATAAAATTAAATGCAATTTATATTGTTGTCCCACAGTTTGATAGAGTATTGGATAGTAATTAAAATTAAAATCTCTGACGCATAACATGGTTTAAAACCTCTGTCTAGATAAATTAAATGAATCAGTTAATTCAGCTGGTTCAATGTTGGTAAGGTTTGCCAGTGTATCAAACAATTATATTATATAATAAATGCACTTGCATATGCATCATTATTCCCTCTTTAAAAAGATAAAATGTTAAAATGCTTTAATCAAAATGTACCTTGAATGCTAATATAATTGATGCACGGTCATGCATGTTGAAACAGCAGTGCTTAAAGGTATTTGTTGTGATTTTAGGTAATATTGCTATCTGTGTATTATTTCCATATCTAAAAGTTTTTTTTACATAGTTAAAATAAAGAAGTCATGAAGAGGTAATTAACCGCCCTTTAAGAGGAAAAAAGAGGCTTTGGTTGGCCTACAGTTGTGGATGTCCATTTTTAAGCCTCGAAAATGTCATTCATGCAAATACACAGTCTTTCATGAATACCAGTTGCATGTTACAACAACTCAACTTAGCCTTACTGCCACATCCCCGTATAGTCCAATTGATTTCCACATGGTTCGCCCATTAAAGGAGTTCCTAGGAGGGAAGCATTTCACACATAAAACAGCCAGTCTGAGCATGGCTCTGGTGTCCTGAGAAAACCTACAACCTTGATATCAAAGAACTAGTAAAATGTTGGATTAAGTGCAGACGGAACACAGATATGAGAGTAAAAACTACCTTTATATCTATATGAAGGTAGTTTTAACTTGTATAACTCTTATAACTGTGCTTTATATATAAATCCTGGTTTGACTCGAGTGCTCTTCATATGTAGCCAGTTGGGATTAGCTCGCACAAACAGTAGGAAACACAAGAATAATACAAAAATAAAAACACTTAGCAATTCCTTGTGCGAAACAACAAAACTAATGCAATCCACCTGTTAAGCAGAAACAGAGCAATGCCTGAATCATTTTACCTGTTCATATATGTGTCCCGCACATTATCATACGTTATCAATGTTGGACAGCAGTATTTAATTTTGAATGGAACTTCACTCACACTCAAACATTACATAATAAATACAACTCAGCCTCACATCTGCTGTCTCTATTCATACTTCTATGTCCTGGTGACATCATGTGACTGCCTGTCTATGGGTGACTGAGTAGTACATCTAGCCAATAGATTAAACCCCCATTTCCCAAAACTGTGAAAATATTTTTTATCTGATTTATTTATTTATTTATTTTACCAACTAATTCTATCTATCTAATTAACCAGCACAACATTACGTATATACTGTTTGGTCTGTTATGTCTTGTTTTCTTTAATTTGTTTTTGTCTTTAAGTTTGTTTTTGAGGTTAAAGCTAAAATAAATGACACATAGTTTAAATCACCCTAATTGCACATTCACCCGAACCCAACCCCATCAAAGAACACAAAGCAGTGACCTCACAAAGTGAAGTATTACAGTCGAGAGAATAAACACAAATCATCATCATAAAACTAAGTGCTATCCTTTTCCTTCTTCCTTTCCTCAAATCTAAAAATCTAAACTAAAAAGAAGCATTGCGGTTTTTACAAACTCTTAGGAAGCTTTGCTAAAAATTTTACAGCTAAAATTTCAGCTAATATACCTAATAAATAAATTTCAACGTTATATTCCAGTAACAAGGAACAATTTCAACATGTTATAAGGACAACTACTCTGACACAGGTGTACTTTATGAATTGGCATTTAATATCATTGAAAGTAATTTTTTATAGTTTTTTCTTTTATACATGACAGCAGTAGTGTTTCATTATGATGACCATTGCTATTTAAGGGTCAACATCATCTAGCTTGATGAAATTTTCCTCACAGAAAAAAGTCAAACCAGTTTAGTAAACCATTTTGGAACAATTTATGGGTGATTACATGACATGGCTGGTTAATCAATAATCTGTCTGGTATTCCTTTCAGCCTCCGCCCTCACATACCTTCATAGGAAAAGGATAATTCACAGGGATCTCAAACCAGAGAACATTGTTCTACAACAGGGAGAAAAAAGGGTCTGTGTGTGTTTAAATTAAAAGTGAATTTTTAGAAGATTTTTTATAACTAATTTCTTTGCTATGTAAATGGTATCTTAATTTATTTTTGTCATCTAAAAGTTTCTCCCAGTTTACTTCCAACTTGTCTCTTTCAGTTAATACATAAGATCATTGACTTGGGCTATGCTAAGGAGCTAGACCAGAGCAGTTTATGCACATCATTTGTAGGAACGCTGCAGTATCTGGTGGGTAACTTTCCTTATTGTTCAGTTTTATTTTATTATTTGTTCCAGGTATAGATTAAAGTGGAATTGAATTTAGCGGTTTTCACAGTAGAGATTGTGTCACAACACTTTCACAAGTATGAAAGCCTTTGCCTATAGTAAGTGTGGAAATTGCTCTTTTGCTAGACACACAGGACACACCTTCTAATTCAATGGTCTTTTCTGATTTTTTTTCCCCCTTTAATATGCAATGGTTTCCTGTGAACAGATAATATTATGTGTCTTTCCTGGTATGATCTTCATGAGAACCAGTTTTCAGGGCAACTTTTGCAAAGCAGACGAAATATAAAATTAGTATCCGAGAAATAAACCCACAAATATACACTCGCTAAATAAACGCTGCCTTTTATAAAGTGAGAGCGCATGCCGATTGTGAGCAGCACTTATGCACCCCCATTCTATAGCCATGCTCGCTTTTGAACTGAACACTGATAACAAGCTGGAAAGTCTCCCTCCTTTTTAGCTCGGAGGAAATGGCGACCATGATTTACAACAAATTTTTTTAATTTGGACTTGTCTGACCATAGAACACTTTTCCACTTTGAAACAGTCCATTTTAAATGAGCCTTGGCCCATAGAACACAATGGTACTTCTGGACCATGTTCACATATGGCTTCCTTTGCATGAATGAGCTTTAGTTGGCATCTGCAGATGGCACATGGTTTCTGGAAGTACTGTATTCCTGGGCTCAGTTAGTAATGTCAATGATGCAGTCATGCCAATGAGTGATGCAGTGTCGTGAAGGCTCGAAGACCATGGGCATCCAGCAAAGTTCTTTGGCCTTGACCCTTACGCACAGAAATTTCTCCAGTTTCTCTGAATCTTTTGATGACATTACGCACTGTAGATGATGAGATTTGCAAAGCCTTTCTAATTCGTCATTGAGGAACCTTGTTTTTAAAATATACCACAATCTTTTTATGCACTCTTTCACAGAGAGCGTCTGCCATCTTTACTACTGAGTGACTCCGCCTCTTTAAGACATACCTTTTATAGCTAATCATGTTACAGACATGATGCTGGATGTTCTCCCAGCTGAATCTTTTCAAAATTTCTGGCTTTTTCAGCCCTTGTTGCTCCCGTCTCAACTTTTTTGAGACCTGTAGCAGGCATCAAATTTAGTGGATAAACATTTCTTATGTTATCTATGTTCTATTGTGAATAAAATATTGTCTTATGTGATTTGAAAGAGCTCTTAAGTCTCAGTGACATATGAATACATGGTATGTTCTCTCTTCTTTTACTCTCTTTTCAGGCACCCGAGTTGTTGGAGCAGCAAAAGTACACAGTGACAGTGGATTACTGGAGTTTTGGGACTCTGGTGTTTGAGTGCATCACTGGTTTCAGACCATTTTTGCCAACCTGGCAGCCTGTACCCTGGTATGTTTTATTCCACAATACTTTACCTAGTTTTCTGATGCTTTTGCGAGTTTACCTCTGACCCTAAACCTTAATCTTATTCAAAGTACTTCATTTCAAATAATTTGACAGAAAGCACCCAAGGAAGCTAATTTAATCTATTGGTCCAAGATGCAGAGCTGCACATGGCAAATGAAAATTGTATTAACAATATTTGAAAATCCATTGTGTTTGTTGCCTATTTGCATTTTTTTTGGTTGAGCATTAATAATGATATCATTGCTACCTACACTGCATGAATATTTTTGATACAGTACATTTATACATACATCATGTTTAGCATTGTGTGTGTGAGTGTGTGAGACACCAAGATTATTCAAACAAAATTGAGACATTTGTTGTTTGCAATGCATGGAGGTCAGTGTTTAGCACTGGTAAAGTCTTGCCATAGAATCTAAAACTAATGTGGTCTAGGCTTTGACTGGACCATTTTATACCAATCAGTCCAGGCTTGAAGTAGAGGCCTGGACTGATTGGTACAGGTTTCCATCTAGTAGCGCCTTGTATTAGACTTTAGCCATGTCCTCAGCTTTTACCAGGTTCTCATTCCCTGGTGGTAGAAAGCTTCAATGACTAATGCCCTTTCTCTTTCCATTTCTTAGTAATGGTTTAAATAATGGTTCTTTGCAGGATGTTTATGTTCATTTCAGTTTCCCAATGAACTACAGTAGTAAAAGGTAAAAGGAGAATAGCACAGTTATATTTGGAGGTTTGTTTTTTAAGGAGCAAAGAAAGTTTTGAATCTTTATGTGCATTTCTTAGTATAAAGCTTTTTTATAGTAGGCCGGAACTCACGGATACATGGAGGCAGAGGTGCGGTGACTTACGTGCACTTTTATTTACAGAAGTGAAAAAATCATGCAGTTTTTTCTATCAATTCTTGGATAGGTAGGAAGGGAGTAGGGAGCAAAAACCCCAGCCGGCAGATGGAGACCTGTGCTCAGGTGCGGTCCGAGGGCGAGTGGCTGGGATCGTAGCAGAGACATGGCGTATCGAGGCGGCAAGTGCACGCGAGCGCAGCTCCCTCCTTGCAGGTGTCCGTAAATAGTAGCTCCCACTGGCGTTACTAAATAGTATTTTAGCTCCTCTATGGCCCATTTAATGGCAAGGGCCTCTCGCTCTATGGTTGCATATTTCTGTTCTGCTGGTGTAAGTTTCCTACTCACATACAAGATCGGGTGTTCGTCCCCACTGAACTCCTGTGAAAGAATGGCCCCTAGCCCTGTCTCGGAGGCGTCGGTGTGCACGATGAACGGTCTGTCGAAATCTGGGTTTCGGAGGACGGGGGAGCTGGTGAGGTGGGTTTTTAGACTTTCAAACGCTCTTTCCGCCTCTCGGTGTCCAGTGTATTTTCTCTGGCTGTCCTTTTCTTAGGAGGTTTGTGAGGGGTGCTGCAATGGAAGAGAAGTTAGGCACAAATCTCCTATAGTAATTTGCTAGTCCCATAAAAGCACGCACCTGTTTTTTTGATGTTGGTGGTGGGTATTTACGGACCGCCTCTACCTTCTTTTCTTGAGGTTTAAGGAGGCCTCGTCCGATTCGGTACCCCAGGGACTGTGCTTTGGTTAGCCCCATGAAACATTTTTTTGGATTGGCCGTCAATCCTGCTTTTCTAAGTTCTCGTAAGACTTTCTGCAGATGGAATAGGTGTTCATCCCACCTGCCTGAGTGGATGACCGCATCGTCTAAGTACGCCGCCGCATATGGACGGTGGTGTCGAAGCACGACGTCCATCAGCCTCTGGAAGGTGGCGGGGGCCCCGTGGAGTCAGAAGGGAAGGTCTCTGTACTGCCAGTGTCCCTGTTCTGTGCTGAATGCCGTTTTTTCTTTTGCCTCCAGTGTCAGAGCCACCTGCCAGTAGCCCTTAGTTAAATCCAAAGTGGAAATAAATCTAGCTTTGCCGAGCTGGTCGATTAGGTTTGGGTACTGTTACTATGGGGCTGGACCAGGGACTAATAGACTCCTCTATTATGCCATTCTGAAGCATATCCTTTATTACTGCTTCAAGGGCACGGCGACGGGCCTCCGGGGCTCGGTACGGTCTTTGTCTAATAACGGTGCCAGGTGGTGTTTTAATGTCATGGCGTACCAGGTGTGTGAGCCCCGGGTCGGTGGAAAACACGTCTTGGGAACTGGTCTAACAGCTCATTCAGATCTTGGTGTTGTGCCGCAGTCAGCTCCTCTCCGTGTTGTACTGCTTCGCACCCTAGAGCTGGGGGGGGGGAGAGCAGAGAGAACTGAAATGCGTGGCAGCGTCTCAATCCACCTCTTAAGCATGTTTATGTGATATAGCTCAGTGCTCTTTTGCGATGTTTTTTGATGTCGCTTTTCGTAGTGGGCCTGCCTCTGGATTGCGTGTGGCATAATCCATGACGACCAATATGTACTCACATCCTTTTTGACGATTTCGGTAGTGGGCATCCCTATTCGCTCTAATGGAGTGCTGGTGATCGGCAATGGGATTAAGGGGACGGGGGCCGGCTTTCGGGGGGCCGTTCTCTGGCACTCTGGGCAGCGCTGGCAGAAATTCTTCACCTCTGCGTCGAGTCCCGGCCAGTGAAACCTGTCCC
Source organism: Clarias buthupogon (assembly GCA_030014345.1). Classification (NCBI taxonomy): domain Eukaryota; kingdom Metazoa; phylum Chordata; class Actinopteri; order Siluriformes; family Clariidae; genus Clarias; species Clarias buthupogon. The sequence goes on along the minus strand of JAQMYK010000039.1, from coordinate 19,343,604 downwards.
AAATTTTTTCAGTGGTGGTTCTTTCTCCTAGGTGTCCTCCAAGTGGGTGTGTGTGTGCTAGGTGCATAACCGCATCAACTTTCCTTGAGGGATGACTAATAAATCCACTGGTTCCCCCCTTCTACTTGTGTGGTATTATAGAAGTCCGTTTTTTGTCAGAAAATATGATGTGGGTCGTACCCTGTTGTTGTTCTCTATTTTTCCTTCTACCTCCTGTACTTGGCCCCAACAGTGTTTAAGCTGCGTGTCCTCGTGCTGAAGCTGGGCAAAGTTGCCACCTCTTTGCACCTGCTGAGACAGGGGGAGAAAGAAATTAGTGCGAGAACTCAGCTCACCTTCTGTCTCAGCATCTGCTTCATCCTCCGCAGTCTGCGCGAGCCATGCCGGTCGGGCCGTCCTCGATTTCGGCTTCGGTCTACCTTTTTGTTCCTTTTCCCTTTTTCTCTCCGGCACGTGTCCGGACCAGTTTCTACCTAGGAGAAGAGGTACAGGTAGGCATAATCCCCGCGATAAAGGAGTACTTCCCCTTTTTGTCCTCCACTGTTAAGCGGGTTGCCGGGACCTCACGTCGGTCCCCATGCACACAGGTGATCGAAAGGGGTTCGCATGGTTGAGCCCCGGCTGGGACGACAGAAGGACGCACTAGGGTGACGGCACTTCCGGTATCAACACCGGCAAGGGCGTCCCGCTGACTCGGACCCAGCGGGTGGGTGCGGGGAAACTTTCTTCTATTTTGTAGCTTTTTTTCCGGTGGTCATCGGTCCGTCTTGTGGCGTTTCCGGACCTAGCGGAAGGCCGGGAGGCTGGGAGGATGGGGCTCACATGCCTACGGCTTTTCTTTTCTCCCTTGGCAGCGATCGCATAATTTTATCCATGGCCACCCTTTCCGTGACTTCTTTCGCAGAAAGCAATTCGGGTTGTAGCCACCGGGTGGCGACCTTGTATAACCGGTCGAGCTGTGCTTGGGGTGTCCGTGAATAGTAGCTCCCACTGGCGTCGGAATCTGTCAAAGAGAAAAACGAGAAATCATATGAGTGGCTCAAATTATACCCTTCACTCACCGGCACGTGACGCCGCGTCCCCTTCATCTGGAGCGCGCGACAGGTGGAGGGTAGATTCCTTTCTGTGGCCATTGCCGGTGAATAATGGCGCGTGCCCTTTTTGCAACATCGTCTGGTTCCTGCTGGCTCTTGGTGCATATTGGGGATGGCATTTCTTGGGTGAGTGAGGAAGCTTTTTCTTATAGTGTGCACTGGCTGCGAGCCCGTCGCCACACTTAGGTACTCAAGAAATAATGGCATTTTTAGGATTAAGATTCAGTTGTCACATGTACTTTGACATGTACATGTACTTATAGCATAGTAAATGATTTTTTTTTGGCATATCCCAGTAAGGAAGCTGGGGCCAGAGCTCAGGGTCAGCCAGGATTCAGCACCCCTGGAGCAGATAGGGTTAAGGGCCTTGCTCAAGGGCTCAACATTGGAAGCCTGGTGGTGCTGGGGCTTGAACCCCCACCCTTCCGATCAATAGCCCTGTAACCCATAGCCTTAACGGATTGAGCCACCACTGCCTTAACAAAACTGCTTGTACAAGTTTATATGTTTACAAGTTAAATTTATAATCATTTAACAAAAAAAACTTTTTTATTTCACTATACTGAAAATGTATTGACCACGACTTCAAAATTGAGGTATGAACTGAACCATGTCTTTTACATACCATAACATTGATATCTTGTTCCATTAAAAATTTTCTGGTACATTTGTTGGCAAATCAGTGAGCTTCACCCCGTCCTTGCAAAGACTATGTCAGACTTTGAAACTCTTTGTATAGTACAGTGGAATCTTGGGCTGCGAGCATAATTTCTTCCGGAAGCGTGCTTGTATATCAAAACACTCGTATCAAAGTGAATTTCCTCCATAAGAAATAATGAATAAAGATAAATGTATAAAAATAATTAATACAAAATAAAGTAGTAAATAAAGTAAAAATAAAACAAATTAACCTGCACTTTACCTTTAAAAAAAGTACAAATAAATCCTGACAGATAAGTGTTTCCGTTACTGTGTTTGTGTGCGCATACTCTGTGTATGTGTGTGTTTGTGAAGCTAAAATAAGACGAGAGGAGGAATTAGTCCCTCCCTTCCCCATCTCGTCTTAAAGAGTAGCCCTCCCTCCTCTCTTATTTGAGAGCAAGGATGGCTATTGTACATACACACTCAATCGGAAGCACTGCTCTGTCATGATTCTTTTCAAAGATAAAATGCAGATTGATTTGGGTTTTTTTTTCTTTATAGCAATATTTCCGTGCTTCAGTGTCATTAGAGAGGTTTCTAGTTTTTTTTTACTGATAAAACAGTGTTTCTGTTAGTATGTGTGTGTGTGTCTGTGAGTGTGTGTGTGTGAGTGAAAGTCGTCTTGCACAGTAGTCCTCCCCCCTCTCAAATAAAAATGGAGGGAGGGGGAGGGAGACATTCCTTCTCTCGTCTTACTTTGACTTCACACACACATACACAGCGCATGCGTGCACAAACACTAACGGAAACACTTATCAGGATTTATTTTTACTTTTTTCAAAAGTAAAGTTAAGATTCATTTGTTTTATTGTTACTTTACATTGTATATTATAGTTTTATATATTTATTTTTTTGGGTTGTGTATATCTATCCATACCTCCATACCTCCATCCATTATCCATGCTACTTATACTGTGGATGAATGTCAGGGGAGTGGTGCCCAAGATAAGGTTATGTTCAAAATTTATTTTATCTGAAAATGTATTTTATCTAAAATAATAAATAAATAATAATAAATAAATAAATAATAATAAATAAAATTATTTAATTTATTTGATCTGAATCTGTGTTTGAGTCTTTCATATCTTCTGGTTATGTATCTTTAGGGGCTGGTCAAACAAGAAACCCCATTAAAATTTTGAGGGATACAGGTTCTGCTCAATCGTTTATTTTGGAGAAATCATTGCCTTGTTCAGAAGCTTTTTATTTAGGGAGTGATGTGTTAATTCAAGGCATCGGTATGACTGTAATTCGGGCACCTTTGCATAAGTTGTATTTAGAAACCAAAGGCTTTTCTGGTTTTGTTAAAGTTGCAGTCTGTACAGCGTTGCCAGTTAGTGGTGTTTCATTCATTTTGTGGAATGATATTGCTGGAAACTAAATTTTTTCGCTTCCAGAGGTTGTATCTGAGCCAGAGGTTGTATTACTGATTGTCCGGAGTTAGAAGCTCAGATTCCTTCCGTATTTCCTGCTTGTGTGTTAACGTGTGCTCAGCAAAAGAAATTGGGTGACGTAATAGATTTGTCTGACTCTTTCTTATGTCAGGAGGAAACCATTGAGGAAAGCATGCCTCAGCTTAACCCCTGTGTGAAATTTACTGATGTTCCCAAGGCTACTTCGAAACCAGATGCCGAACTCTGCATAACTCGTGCAAAGTTGGTGACAGCTCAGAAGGCCGACCCTTCGCTAACCCATTGTTTTGAGACTGCAGTGGAGAAAGGGTAGCTGGAGAAGCACCCAATTGCTTATTTTTTTGTTCTAATGCGAAAGTGGTCACCACCTCATTCTTCTGATGGTTGGAGTGATGAATGCCAGGTTATAGTCCCTCAAGAGTTTCACAACCAAGTTCTCATGTTGGCTCATGACCATCCTTGTTCTGGTCATGTAGGCATACGGACTAGTACCATCGAAAAAGACAATCCTGAACATACTTGCAGATACCTTGTCTCGTTAAGATTTTTTTTTTTTTATGAAATTGTGAACTTAGAAGTTCACATTTGTGTGGGGGGAATGTTACGACCCACAACATGTTGGTCGCTGTTTGTGTTTTATGCGTCTGTGTTGCTGTGCTTCGTAGCGGGTGTGATTTTATATGGTGTCCAGGTCGCGCGCCGCTCCACATTCCACTCCAGGTTTTTCGACTGCCACTACAGCGTTTCCAGGTCGCGCGCCGCTCCACATTCCACTCCAGGTTTTACGACTGCCACTGCACCAGCGGCTGCCTGACCTTCCACACGTGCGCTTCCGCCCTGAGTGACGTCATTAACCAGCGGACCATTTATAAACCGGAGAGAGGCGCGGGAACGGGGAGGCGTGTAGGCGAGATGTTGATTGTTTTGGAGAGAGATTTTGGTGATTTTGGCGTTTTTGATATTGGCTTGTGTATTCTGGTTTTGACTTTTTGCCTCCCTTTGACTTTGATTCTTGCTTTGTCC
>JAQMYK010000039.1:19326116-19336171 GCA_030014345.1 Clarias buthupogon | reverse complement strand
TTGTAGAATTACAACATAGACATAATAAGCTCTGAATCAAATTTGATTAATGTTTTCTAAAATAACTATATATGTATGTGTTCTAGACATTGTAATAAACACACAAAAAATATTTAAGGAATTTTACTTAATTAAATCTTGACAAATCCAGTCATGCAAAAAACGGAGATCCGCTCAAAGCGAAGTTTGTAGGTAGAGTAAGTTGATGGCAAGATGACCAGACCTATAAACACTTTTTCTATCAAATAGCATTGTGAGGACAAACAATAGGACCCATTAAATATGTAAATGTGGTTTTGAGAAAAAAAAAACATTTGTTGGCCTTTTTTTTTTTTAGAATTGTTAAAAGTGATGTTGTAATTTTACAACAGTGGGCTTCACAGGGTTAAATCTAATTCAGGCTAAAAAGAAACTATATGTCAAGGGAGTTGCAAATATTTAGACTTCAAAACACTATGAATGACTTAAAACCCTCAGCAGATATTCTGATTTTCCTCGCTTGTCCCTACTCCTGCCATATTTATTTTTCATTCTCTGCTCTGAGCCGCTAGGTTCACCTTTTGGCCCGGTCTAGCCAATAGCATTATATCACCTACTTGGGCGGCGGGTATAAAGATAGTAAGGGCCCATTTGATTGGTCAAATTTGGACACACAAATGCTTGGCACCTAAATGAAATTTAATTTATCGCAACTCATATTGCATATACCATTATCGCGATAACGATAATTTTTCGATATATCGTGCAGCCCTATTTCACACACACATTAACGGAAAGACTGTTTTATTGGAAAAATTAAAAAGGAACATCACTAGTAACACTCGCGTGAGCGCATACTAATGGAATCAGTGCTGTAAAGTAAAAATAAAACAAATTAACCTGCACTTTACCTTTGAAAAGAATTGCGACAGAGCAGTGTTTCCATTAGAGAGAGAAAGAGTGTGTGTGTGTCTGCGTGAAGGTGAGAGAATGACGCGTGTGCACACACATAACGACAGGCTGACACAGGGAGACAGAAAATGGATCTTTAACCTCTCGAATGAGACTTTCTTTTGCTTTACACGCGCACACACAGGTTCTATAATAAACAGTACGCGCGTGCTGTACACACATGCTTACAAACACAAAATAAAATATGTTTTACATGCACGAGATCATAGAGTTATAGTAAACAGTACACATGTGCACAGACGTTGATTATACCAGTGAGAGATGTGCACTAAGACCGAGGAGGGGAGATGATTATCCACAATTCTGCAGCGCAAGAGAGAGAAAAACCATTGGCTCAGTTGTGATCACATGATGCTCGGCATCAAAACAAGAAGGTCATGCGTGATACATAATACTCTGTATTCGTAAACCAAGACTTATTCGTTTTTCAAGTCAAAATCTTTGCTCGTCTTGCGGAACACTCGTAAACCGTGTGACTCAAAATCTGAGGTTCCACTGTATATATATGTGTGTGGGTGATCGTAGATCAGATTCATAAGTTCTATAGTAATTTGCTCTTTGTTGTATATCGTACACCACTTTTTTGCTGGCGGGTCATGCCGACCCATCCCAAGGGCTACCACCTTATTCCTTATATTTTAGACCTGTGGGGAACACTGATTCACTATTTCTGCACAGGTTGCTACTTAACATTCGGTGCACACTTCTATAATTATGTTTGTAAACCAGCTTTTGACATTGCAGACAACACATTCACTTTTGTTTACATTCACATCTTAATGTCAACTGTTTAGAGAAGATGATTGCATAGTGCATAGAGTGCTTATATGATGGTTAAAGTCACATAGATCATATTTTTCTCCCTATTTTCATATTTGAACTTTAATTGAAGTTTCTTCATGATTTTATGCATTGTGCTGCGACCCCATGATTTGGCTGATTGGATAATCACATAAGTGTTTCTATGAAAGTAGGTGGTGAGTTTGTACAGTATATTAAAGACTCTAGCTAAAACATAATTCTATACATTTGCCTTCTAGGCACAATAAGCTGAAGCAGAAGCATGAAGATGATATTGTGGTCTATGAGGATTTAGCTGGCGAGGTGCACTTTTCCAAACACCTGCCACGGCCCCACAACATCAACAGGTGAGTAGGAAGGCAGTTGCACTGATATGCTTACTAAACAAATTAAGTGTATAACAGCTGCATGTTTATATTGCATGATGTACAGATTCAACATTGTGAAACAAGTTCTCTGTGTGTGTGTGTGTGTGTGTGTGGGGGGGGGGGGGTAGTTTCTTAGCTGGCAGGCTTGAGCACTGGTTGCAGTTAATGCTGAGGTGGTCTCCTCAAGCCAGAGGAAAAGACACTAAGCAGATTCCAAAAGAAAGTCTGGATGGCATGAAGTTTGAGGAGAAGAGCAAAAAATCTGATGAAGGAGGTACTGACTCACAGACTGGATCCACTACCTGCTTTGAGGATTTAAACCGAATCCTAGACCTCAAGGTTGTGTTACCTTCTTGTTTGAAGACAACATGTCTGTAGACATATTAACATAATTAAATATGACAACTAAAAAATCTGTACTGTTTTTCATCACATATCTCTAGCTAGTCCATGTGCTCAACATGACATCAGCAGAGATTTGTACATACTCAGTGCAGCATGGGGAAACTGTTGAATCCCTGCAGAAACGACTTGAACAAGACACACACATTCCTCCAGCCAGTCAGGAGCTGCTGTTGGAGGCTGGCCTTGCTCTGGAGCCTCAAAATGACATCATGCAGTGTGCTGTAGATTATACTGTAAGTAAGAGTCCCATGATAACGTATTAAAAAAAAAATCAAGAAAACACTTACACTCTCTATATGTTTCTGGGATTTTATGTAAGTTGTGGTATGTCTGATTATGTGCTTATTAGTTGGTTGATGGCCGTCGGGCTGATATGCCTCTAGTCTTTCTGTTCAACCGCTCGTGCTGCAACTACGAACCTCAGTTCAGTCCTCGATTTCTCCCTGAAAATATTCGATTAATTCGTGAGTCTCCCTGAAATATGCTATCCTTCTTTAATCTGTAAACATTTGTGTTTGTTTTTGATTTCTAAATATATCAGTAAATGCCTGAACTGATGAGAGTTTATTTGTATGTTTGGCAAATAGAGACAGAGCCTAAGCGCATGCTGCCCTACAGCGCTCAAAGACGCACATATGGGCAAGCCTGGCACACCATAAGAGCACTGAAGGAGGACTGGCTGAAGTTGCAGCAGGGTCAGAAAGCAGCCATGTAAGATGCAAACTACAAAGCATTTTAAATATGATTTTCACACAAGAGCGATCAAACACACACACAACACACTCACACAAACACACACATACTCCACACTTTTTAAAAAAATCATTCTACACACAAAATTCCACTATGACAAAATAAAAACAGGTGTTTATAGTTTTTTTTAATTTATAAAAAAATAAAGATGGAAATATACCTGACATTTGGAAGATTCTTGCCAAAATTGTTCAAGCTCAACCAGGTTAAAAGAGATGCTTCTGGAGGAGGTTTTCACTCAGGACTAGCTCTTTTTTTATTTGCATCAATTTTCCCTCTGTACTGCATAATCTCCTAATTCCAGATGGTTTTAATAAGTTGATTTGCAGTGCTGAATTTCCTTATTCCAAATAGTTCAATCTTTGTGTCATTAGACCAGAGGATTTTGTTTCATGGTCTGAGAGTCCTTCAGATGCTTTTTGGAAAACTCCCAGCCGGCTGTCATGTGCCTTTTAGTGTGGAATGGCTTCTGTCTGGCCACTGTACGGTAGAGACCTGGTTGGTGGAGTACTGTACTGATGGATGTCCTACCGTTACTCTCCCATCTCCACAACGGAACTCAGGATCTCATTTATATAGATCTTTAGGTTCTGGTTACCTTGCAGAGCAAGGCACTTCATCTCCAATTACTTAGTTAGGTTACACGGCCAGATCTGGAAAGAAAGCTAGTTATTCTTCTCTCTTTTCCATTTGAGAATTCTTGTACGTTTACCAAATCAGTGTCTTGACAAAATCCCTGTGTCTCATGGATCCACGGATAATTTTTTGACCTCATGGATTTGTTTTCACTCTAACTTTCACAACAAAGGTCTGAATACTTACGTATATTACTCGTAGTTTCCGGCCTTTATTTTTTAAAACGACGAATTTATTGAATTATTATTATTATTTTTTAATTATGGGATTTGATACAAAATTATAGTGTTTATGATGAACACAATTTTCAGTGGAAGGTTCAATGACAACAGTGTAAGGCTGCTTAATACTTGTGCCTTGTTCATCTTTTTTTGTATGAATACAGCAAACATATGCATCAAAATACAAAAGAATCTCAAAAACATATGATATCTTGTGATAGAAAAAATATATAATTTTAATCTAGTGTTAATTTTGTCAACCATTTTCAATTTTAGTGTTAGTCTTAGTCCCGGCATAAATGTCCCTGTTAGTTTTTATTATATTTAGTCAATCTTATCCTAATTTGTTTTTTAAAGGTCTGGACATTTTAGTCTAGTTTTAGTCAGAGGAACCCTTAAGTATTTTAGTCTAGTTTTAGTCAATGAAAACGTAACATTTTAGCAATAAGATTATTATTAATTAACCAGTCAATCTAGTTTGACCAAAACCATTTTTAAGGTTTTTTACTAAATTAATTATCTTAACATTTAAAATTTATCTTTCCATCTGATGTTTTCAGCTTATTATATTTATTTTTAACCATCACAACAACTGCTCCATTTCAATATTTTTTTACCTAAACAACAATAGGAGCAGTTTGGACAATACAGTGTTTTAAAACTTTTTTTTAAAATATGAGTTTACACATTTGTATTGTTAAGTACTTAAAGTATATTACTTAAAGATGTTTTATTAGGGCCTCCGAGTGGCGCAGTGGTAAAGTGCTCGCCCTATCATACAGAGATTGCTGGTTCGAACCCCGGGTGATGCTGTAACCTCTCACCACCGGAGGTCTAGAGAGAGCTGATTGGCCGAGCTCCCTCAGAGGGGAGGGATGAGAGGTACTCGCGCTCCCACATTAATACGGCTCTACAAACCATTCAGGGGCGTCAGTGAGCTCACGTAAGCGGAGGGAGCGGATGGCGCTGTCCTCTGAGTGTGTTACTCCGCCCCCAGTGGTGCGTGAGCAAGCAGTTCGAAAAGATGGTCGGTGACATCATGTGGGTCCGAGGAATCACGTGATAGTCTGTGTCCCTCCCGACTGAATGGTGGTAGAAGCTTAATGTGGGAGCTCCCTAGTGACTGGGAGGAATTGGAGCACTACTGAATTAGGGAGAAAAATCGGGGAAAAAATCCAAAAAAATAGTAAAAAAAAAAAAAAAGACGTTTTATTGTTTTTGGATTTTTTTAAACCACGTTTTAGTCTTGTCTTTTATCAAAAGTCTTAGGCACATGCAAATAACTTGGTAACAAATAAAACAAAGTTAATTAGCTACTTAGTTTTACAGAAACAAAAAACTAAGCATCCTGCAGATCCAGCCACCTTCATCCAGAGGTTTATTATTTATTTATTATTTAATTTGACTTTTTTTTTTACCAATCTGAAAAGGTTTTCCTGTAACATTATTATTTTATTTTATGTTTCTTGCTGAAATGCTAATGCTTGGAAATTAGATTTTTAATAATTAATTCATAAACAAAAAGTTGATTTTTGATGTATAAGACTTTTGCACAGTAGTGTAGCCCTAGGTGTGTTTTTGAATCCTGCATTCTTCACTTCTGAATAGGAACTTTAAACCTAAACATAGCATAGAGTTCATTGTCCATACTAATGCATGAATGTGTGGATACATGACTGCATACGTGTGTCAAACGCCTGCTTGACATATTATCTGAAACAGCCATCAGAATTAACTTCATCCGGAATCTTTCACTGTAATGTAATTGCAAAAAAACAAAACAAAAAGGTGCTGGTGGTGTAAAGGAGAACACAAGTGATATATATATATATATATATTTTGCATTGTGATATATGTACTGAGAATTTTTATATTTTTCTCAGTTTTTACCTACTGTACAGTATATGCTTCTTCTTTGCCTTTGTCTTGGTAAAATGCTTTTATGGTTATCTCAGTGCATTTTTACTTGAGTCCCTGTGTAATACGCACATAATTCTATCTGACTTTCAGTATGAGCCTGTTGAGGCATAACGGCTTGTTGTCAAAGCAGAAGAATGAGATGGTCTCTGTGCACCAAAGACTCAAAGCTACACTTGAATTCTTCATTACCAGTCTGCACATCGACATGGACAAATACCAGGAGCAGAGGGCAACTGGCATTGGTAAAACACACATGTATGCAGACATACACAGTTGTGGAAAAAAAGTAAGGCTGAGTCAGCCCCTCTAGGAGCTGGGGCTGACATCATATAACCTCATTGACAGCCATGACAAGAGATTACACATGGTCAAACCCAACCGCCACCATCCCTTAAGTATTTTAGTCTTGTCAAAGGAACCTTTAAATATTTTAGTCTAATTTTAATCAATGAAAACGTAACATTTTAGCAATGAGATTATTATTAATTAACCCTACAGTCAATCTAGTTTTTTACGGTTTTTCACAAAATAATTTCTTAACATTTAAAATTTATCTTTACATCTGATGTTTTCAGCTTATTATATTTATTTTTAACCATCACAACTGTGACAAGGTGTCAGCGTGAATGGGATCCATCTGCAATTTTATTGGAAACAAACTCATAAACAAACAAATCAGGGTCAAACTGGAGCAATAAGAACAGTGTATACAAACCAGAAGCAGAATCAAAGTCCAGGCAAGAAAGTCGTGGCAGGCGGCGGTCCAATAGAGTAAATCCAATAAACAAAGCGTGGGTCAAAAGGCAGGCGGCAGGCAGACAGAGTACAAAGGCAGTCGGGCTGGCAATGAGAGACAGGAGTAAAACGCTCAGAAATGTCAGCAAGACTTCGCGAGGTGGTGAGAGTGAGCATGCACTTTGAAGTCTATGGGTAATTGCTGACACCTGCACCGGTGATATCTTCGGGGAGGCCGCAGAATCGAAATACTTGGTTACACAATGCCTCAGCCATCTCGAGTGCAGAAGGTAATTTGGGTAGAGGGATGAAGCGACAGGCCTTTGAGAAGCGGTCGATGACAGTGAGGATGGTGGTATACCCTGAGGAAGGTGGCAGATCCGTGACGAAGTCAATGGCAATGTGAGACCAGGGACGTCGAGGTATGGGCAGTGGTTGGAGTAATGCCAGGGTGACCTGAACTGGGTGTGGAATGGACCAACTGAAGGAGACATTGTCTCAGTGTTCTCGGTACATAGGTGCTGTTAGGTGGGCATTCAGGTGGCGGAGGATCAGTTAGATGGGCCTCGGAAATCTCTGTTGTGATGTCCCACCTTACAGGGGCCACGATGACACTGGGAGAGAGAATGGGTTCGTTGGTAAAAGGAGATGTGAGTGAATCGTGGAGGCGTGATAGAGCATCGGCTTTAGTGTTCTGGGAGCCTGGACGGTAGGTGACTGAGAATTTAAATCGAGTGAAAAACAGAGCCCATCTGGCCGGCCTGTGGTTGAGTCGTTTGGCTGATCGAAGGTCCTCCAGGTTGCGGTGATCCGTAAGAACGGTGAACGGATGTCTTGCCCCCTCCAACCAATGGCGCCATTCCTCAAATGTGGCCTTCATGGCGAGTAACTCCCGATTGCCGACATCTTAGTTCTGTTCAGTGGGGGTGAGTTTGTGAGAAAAGAAGGCACAAGGATACACTTTAGGAGGGTTACCCTGTTTTTGTGAGAGCACCGCACCAGTGCCCGTGTTTGAGGCATCCACCTCCACTATGAACTCCAGGTCTGGGTCAGGATGATGTAGAATGGGAGCCGAAGTGAACCTGTTCTTGAGTTCTCGGAACGCTGTGATGGCCGGCGGTGTCCAGGAGATGCGTTGTTTACCCCCCTTGATCATCAACGTTAAGGGTGCGGAGATGGAGCTGAAATTGCGGATGAAGTGGCGGTAGAAGTTAGCAAATCCTAGGAAGCGCTGAAGTCCCTTGATCGTGGTGGCCAGTTAATAACAGCGTGTACCTTGGAGTCATCCATGACGACTCCCTCCAAACTGATGATGTAGCCCAGGAACGATATCTTGGTCTGGTGAAACTCACACTTCTCAACCTTTGCATATAGTTGATACTGCATGAGACGTTGAAGGACTGACCGGACATGATTTACATGATCGTGAAAGGAGTCTGAATAGATAAGGATATCATCAATATAGACGATGACCTGGCAGTTGAGCATGTCCCTGAAGACATCATTGATGAAGGACTGAAACACAGACGGACTATTGACCAGTCCGAAGGGCATAACGAGGTACTCATAATGACCAGTGGGAGTTGAAAAGCCCGTTTTCCATTCGTCACCCTCCTTTATGCGAATCTGATTGTAGGCACTGCGTAAATCCAGCTTGGTGAAGAACATGGCAGTACGCAGTTGTTCTAGGGCAGCAGGAACAAGTGGGAGCGGGTAGCGGAACTTGATGGTCATCTCGTTAAGTCCTCGGTAGTCAATGCATGGACTTTTTTTTTTTTTTTTACAAAGAAGAAGCCAGCCGAGGCGGGAGAAGTGGATGGTCGAATAAAGCCTTTTCTCAGTTCCTCCTCTATGTAAGCCTTCATGGCGGCGGATTCAGGTTGAGAAAGGGGAAATGCACGAGCCTTGGGAGGATGAGAGCCTGGCAGCAGGTCAATGGCACAGTCGGTGGAGCGATGAGGAGGCAGTTGTGATGCTTTGGTCATGCTGAAGGCCTCGACGAGGTCCCGATATTCAATGGGTAATTTAGCATGAATGAAATTCCTGGCAGCACCGGAATCAACAAGAGCTGTGGTCTGAACAATCTTACTCTTAAACTTTAATGTTACTGGAATTTCAATATAAGTATGTGTATGAGAATTAGAACTCACCGCAGCAGATTTGCGAGGAGGGCGTGTGGGGCAGGATGATCTCATGTGCCCGGGCAGACCACAGTAGAGACAGAGGTTCTTTTGAATTCGCCGTTCCTATGGAGCAATACGAACAGTGTAGACAAACCAGAATCAGAATCAAAGTCCAGGCAAGAAAGTCGTGGCAGGCGGCGGTCCAATAGAGTAAATATCCAATAAACAAAGCGTGGTCAAAAGGCAGGCGGCAGGCAGACAGACAGAGTACAAAGGCAATCGGGTTGGCAACGAGAGACAGGAGTAAAACGCTCATGTCAGAAATGTCAGCAGCAGCAAAACAAGACTTTGCGAGGTGGTGAGAGTGAGCGTGCACTTTGAAGTCTGTGGGTAATTGCTGACACCTGCACCGGTGATCAGCCCCAGGCACGGGGGTTGTGGGTAATGGAGTCCGAATGAAACTAGTACTCCGGTGATGGCTCCCTCTGGTGGTGATCGGAGGGAGTCACAGAGGCTGAATTTGTGACAACAACAACTGCTGCATGTCCATATTTTTTTTTACCTACAAATCAATAGGAGCAGTTTGGAAAAAAACTGTGTTTTTAAACTTTTTCTTTTTTTATATGAGTCACACACTTACAACAATACAAGTATAGCTCCTATGGGTCACAATCATTTGCTAACCTATTAGCTTAATGGGTCTGGCAACGGTTTAACTATAAAAAAAAACAAAAAAAAAACATCACAACATAATTATGTTATGTTAACCCAAAGAGGCTGTAATACTTGGTATACCTTGATCCTCAGGTTTGTGGTATTTTTCCCAGCAATTGTGTGCAAACACACAATGTGTAATAAGAGATTACACAATGCACCATCCCTCGCCCCAAAAGAATGTTAATAATTTTCAGAGTGACACTGGAGAAGAAGGAGATAGAAGGTAGCCTTTTTTGGATAAAGGGTATAGATACAGTAGGTACCCAATCGGAATGTTGGTTTTACCGCCGCGGCGCTCGGTGGCAGCATTTGGGTTTGTGCGTTTGCTGGCTTTTACCGCTGAGTGGTGCTATATAACTATAGACTGACGCCTCGGGCATCAGTTCATTCTCTCAAGGATTAATGAGCCGCAGCTCCTTTAGAGC
>JAQMYK010000039.1:19063549-19073648 GCA_030014345.1 Clarias buthupogon | reverse complement strand
GAGTTTATTGTACTGGATGACCAGCCACTGTCAGTGGTCGAAAACGTGGGCTTTCGCCGCTTAATTGAACATTTGGAGCCCCGGTACAGTTTGCCTGGTCGCAAATATATCTCCGAAACAGCGCTCCCTAAGCTATATGAGACGGTGCGTGAACACATTTCATATAAACTAAAGGATGTGCGAACTATCAGCTTCACTACTGACATCTGGAGCTGCGACTCGACCCCGCTGTCTTTACTAAGTTTGACAGCACACTGGGTGGACACAGTGACGCCGCCATCTTTTACTCTTCAAAGTGCAGTGCTGCAGGCTAACGAGTTTCGCGGCTCGCACACCGGCAAGTCCATAGCTGAATCAATCGAGGGTATGCTTGTGAAGTGGAATATTTCTAAATCCTGTGTTCATGTTATTTTGCGCGATAACGCATGCAACATGAAAAAAGCCATGGACGAGATGGGTGTATCGAGCTTGGGGTGCTTCGCACACTCTCTCCAACTGGTGGTACACAAAGGCCTGTTATCACAGAGAAGTGTCAGTGATGCGCTGGCGAACTGTCGGAAAATTATTGGCCATTTCAAACACTCGCCATTGGCCACAACGCGCCTGGAGGATATTCAAAAGGATCTAAAAATGCCCACCAAACGTTTGCAGCAAGATGTGGCTACGAGGTGGAATAGTACTTTTTATATGGTAGAGAGTTTACTTGAGCAGAAGCGAACGATTTCAGCATACGGAGCTGATTATGACCTGCCAGCCACTTTGACAGCCAACCAGTGGGCTTTGCTGGAAAAAGCGGTCACTGTTTTGGCACCATTTGAAGAAGTAACCAAACAGATTAGCTCCTCCACCTCGTCTGTAGCTGAAGTGATCCCCTCAGTTACAGTTCTAAAACGGCTACTTGCACGGGAGAGCCAGGAGGACACTGGTATAAAAGCAATGAAAACCACCCTTCTTGAGGCCGTCAAGAAACGATTCGCAACCATCGAGGAAGAGCCCTTGTATGCAGTTGCAACTCTCTTGGATCCACGTTTCAAAGATAGGTATGACTATTAAAAAAAAATTTCATGTCCATATTGATTATTGTCATTGCCATATTGAGTATATCAGTTCACTTGTTATGTATTATTTTAAATGGTACTATATAAATGCTATTTTAAGTTTTTTTTGTACCTAATAATTTAATAATTACAGATGCAAGTATGTGACCAAACTAAAGGCTGCTTTGAAGGAGGTTATTTATTTGTTACGTGTATTTATTGTTTTTATTATTGTTTCTTTCAGATACTTCTCAAGTGCAGACAACATCAAACATGCAAAGGATGCTCTGACAGTAGAAATGGAGAAAATTGAGAAGTCTACAACCGTAGCAGAGACAATAGCAGAAAACCCCAAGAAAACGCCACGAATGGAAGTGCAGGTAGGCGGCAGCAGCAGTAGAGAGAGTGGCTTGAAGGGCCTGTTTGAGGAAATCCTGCAGGAGCATGATGAGGAACATGGTGCAGGTACTACAAGCACACATTTTCAACTTCAGACGTATATGATGGAGCAAACTATCTCACGCTCAGACAGCCCATTCCAGTACTGGGCAGTCAACCGAGTTCGGTTTCCCACGGTGGCTGCCACTGCTGCAAAGTTTCTCTGCGCCCCTGGTACTAGTGTGGACAGTGAGAGACTATTTAGCACAGCATCTAATATTGTGGATGCAAGGAGAAACAGGCTGGGAGGAGGAAGAGCAGAAATGCTCATTTTCCTGAAGAAGAACTTGCCATTGTTATTGAAATTGTGAGCAATACTAAGTTTCCACAGCAGTGTGTAACCTAGTTTAAGTTACTTGAAATATTTATATTTTCATTCTGGGTTTAATACTGCTCTTGTTGAATCTTAACTTGTTCAGTTGAGGTTTACTTTTGTACTCTATTACTCAAGTCTATTATTTTAATACATTGTGGCTGCACTTACTTTTTTTTAAAGGACTACTCAGATTGAGTGCAAGTTACTGTTGCACTTTTTTGTACTTTTGTATTTAAAAACTAAAATGCCTTTTATGCAAAATTGTTTGTGGACTTTAAGCTTAAAAGAGATTTTTTCTTATATTGTTTATATTTTATTTTTTATATTCCTAGATTTATTTGTTCCACTGTTTTTATACAGTTATATTGTAAAAATACTAAAATACCTTTTTCAGTTTACAGTGTTAGAATTGTGGCTGCATTTGAAGTTCTTTTTCAGATGTTGAAGTTCAGTTTCTTTTTCAAAAATAAGTAATACTGTTAAATGTATGTCAGATAATAAAAATACTCTAGTTCACTATATGTACTTGTTCATGTTTTATTAAGGGATAAATCTAAAGCACAGCATAAAATAATTCTGCCAATTAATACAGGGCTAGTAGTATCTACAGCTGTATATACAGATACACACCCAGGTATCGGATCGGTACTCGGTATCGGCCGATACCTCGAGCCCAAGTATCGGAATCGGTATCGGGAGGGGAAAAATGGTATCGGAACATCTCTAATATTTATTTTATTTTTTCCAACATTCTGAGCATTATGGGGGTCTTAACATCCTCAAAAACTCATGAAAATTGGCAGACTGGTTGGAATCTGCTGCCATTAGGATGCCTGAGAGTCTGCGCCCTGGACATAGCACAGGGCCCTCAGGAGCCCTCACATGAGATTTTGCTGCATAGCTCATACACACTTGCGAAACCTGGTACACATTTAGAGCTCATTGAGCTCAACTTTCGCTTTGTATATCATGAGCTCAACTCAACAGGAAGTCAGTTATTTTGGGTCATTTGCAAAAAAGCACCAAATGGAATTTGTTATCCTCCTCCTACGATCGCCAACAAGGCGGGTCTATGTGAATTCAATCCACTGACAATGCAAAATTGAGGGTGGGGGATTTTAGATTTCTCAAATGGGTCAGCCGTGATGATGCCTTAAACTTACACTGAAAAGTGGTTAATAACTTTGTGTGACGTTATATTGAGTGACATTATATTCAGTGACATCATAGTCCGTATGATGCTTTTTTCCAGCATTCTCAGCTTTTTAGATGTCTTAACATAAAATTCCTCTATTCTACACACTCACACATCACAAATGTTAACACTCACACACTCACATCTCTCTCACACACGCGTGCACGTACGCACGTACGCGCTTATAGAACACACACATACACAACACACACACACGCATGCACAAACACACTCATACATCACACACAAACAAATTACATGTCTCACACACACACATGATGTGTGACTATGACGGCACTGAATATAATGTCACTCAATGTAATGTCACACACAAAGTTATTAACCACTTTTCAGCGCATCGTCACGGCTGACCCATTTGAGACACAAATGTTAACACACAGACTCACACACCACACACAAATGCGCACAAACACAGTAACTTGTCACACACACTGACACACACACACGCAAAAAATCTTTAACATTATACAAAGATATCCCAATTGATCAGTGAGGAATCACCTGTGCGGCGATGGCTTTTGAAGGTCTTAACATGCTCAAAAAACACACAAAGCAGGCAACAGAGGTGCTTGTGCCCGCTCATCGCTGCTCACAACTATGTTTTTAAAGTTATATTATCTGACCTTAACTAAAAACTTACAATATTAAATACACTACTTGGCCAATAATAATAATAATAATAATAATATTAATAATAATAACAATAATAATAATAAAGTTGGGTGGCACACTGGCATAGTGGTTAGCACTGTGGCCTCACACCTCCACGGTCAAGGGTCTGTAAGGGGTCAGGGGGGTTCCTCCAGGTACTCTGGTTTCCTCCCACAATCCAACATCATGCAGATTAGTTAGTTGACATTCCCAAGTTGGACATAGTGTGTGTGTGTGAGTGCGTGTGTGCGCGTGCGTGTGCGTGCCCTGGATTCACCAGTGTGTACCCTAAGTCTCCTGGCATAGGCTCTAGCCTCCTGACATTGGGTTTACCGACAGTGGTTTTTGGAAGTATTGCTGGGCCCTTTTAATAATATCAATGGCACAATCATGCCGATGAAAGATGCAGTGTCATCTGAGGGCCCGAAGACCACAGGCATCCAACAATGGTCTTCGGACTTGTCCCTTACACACAGAGATTTCTCTAGTTTCTCTGAATCTTTTGATAATGTTATGCACTGTAGATGATGAGATTTGCAAAGCCTTTGCAATTTGATGTTGAGGAACGCTGTTTTTGAAGTTCTCTGCAATCTTCTTAGGCACTCTTTCACAAAAAGGAGAGCCTCTGCCCATCTTTAGGTCTGAGAGACTATCTAAGACATCCCTCTTATAGCTAATTATGTTACAGAACTGATTTTAGATGTTCCCCCCCGCTGAATCTTTTTCAAATCTTCTTGCATTTTCAGTCCTTTGTTGCCATGGTCCCAACTTTTTTAAGACCTGTATCAGGCATCGAATTTGAAATTATCTCATTTAATGGATAAAAGTGTAGAATTTCTCCATTTAAACATGTATGTTCTCTATGTTCTCTTGTGAATAAAATATGTGATTTGAAAGTCTTTTAGTTTTCATTTTATTCAAAAAAAAAAAAAAAAAAAAACGTTCCAACTTTACTGGAAATTTGGTTGTAAATTTGTACATTAATGTTTACTTGGAATGCCTTTAGCTTTGATTGAGCTCTTTCATAGTTTGAGTCCTAGAATATCCCTGTTCCATTGAGAAAGAAAAATCCATAGATGGAATACCCTGGTCATTCAGTACAAGCAGTCAGCTGTGTTCATTTTATTGCATTATGCTTGTGCAAATCGTCTTCCCTTCACTATTAAATATACTGTTGATTTTTTTTACAATGCAACCTCTCCAAGCGTTTAATTGTTTAATTGATCTTCAATCACGACTATCATCACCACTATCCTTGCTGGTTCGTACATTGCATCGAACGTTTCTTAACCCAATTCCAGTAATTTTCCAGTTTTCTTTGTCTGGCACAGTCCAATTATTTGAGCTGTCTGAAATGTTGACTTTTGAATATTCATGTAGAGTAGCCCAATATTTCAGTATTCATATATAGTTAATTAGTATAAGCAGCAATAAGTTAAGCCCTAAATAAACTGAAATATGTTCCATACACAGACCATTGCAACAATAAAAGTTGTTATAACCCTTCAAGTGGAAAAATTTTGGAACATTTTTGTCCATCTTTTAACTATGGTTGTCTTTTGCGATGGCTGTTGCTGTTATAATTTCAGATCATGAAACAACATATTTAAAACTGAATTACACTACCATCAAATGTTTGGACACATCTTCTAATTTTATGGTCTTTCCTGATTTTTTTTTTCTACATTGAAAAACAACACAGAAGACATCCAAAATATGCAATAATCTCCTTTGAACAGTTGATATTTAGATGTATTTGATACTTATGCTCTGTAACGACTTTATAACAGCTCTAACTTGAGGTGCTGTTAATAGATGATTTTTTGAGGTTGGTAACATTAAATTAACTTTTCTGCAGCAAAGGTCTTGCATTCCTGGGATGGTCTTCATGACAGCCAATTGATGGGTCTTGCAAATGCACTTGACAATACTGTTCTTGCATGAACTGTTCCAGAACAACTTAACTCCATTTCTTAAAATAACAGCTGCCTATTGTAGTTTTACTTAATTATTTAATTCCATATGTGTTATTTCATAGTTTTGAAATCTCTAGTTTTGTTCTAGAATGTAGAACAATAAATCCAAACTTGTGTCCAAACTTTTGACTGGTGTGTCTAAACTTTGGACTACAACTGTATATCTCATTTATCAAATAAAAATAGTAACATTAATATTAAATGTTAGTAATATGATTTAAATCAGTTTATGTTAAATTATTTTTAAAACTAGAAAATCCATATGAAACCCATATGAAACCTATATGAAAATCCTTCTTCTTTCTCAGTTATTGACAAAATCAATAATGCCCAAATACAATTCACAAATACAATTATCTGTACAATATACCTTGTACAGAATTTAAGATTTGCAGTAAAAGGGATATACTGAGGAATGTTTTAAGAAGAGTTAGTCCAAATCATACAGCATCTTCAACAAGACGCCTGTGGTGACTATGGGGGAACATTCACCCTGTGCAAAGTCACATCTTAATAATTGAAAAAGGAATCATCCATCTACTACAAAATGCAGTATTTCTGAGCAACTAGTATATATCTTTTTTTAGTGAATTTATTTTACTCCCTTTTGCAAATATAGTGTATTAATTAATTGGCTGAATTGCTAGTGGTTTATTCAGTTAAGATAATGTATATGGTACTAATTATTTAAGGTTCTCTTGGGAAATAAAAGAGAGAAAAGGTGAGAGGGAGGAAGAGACTTATGCAGAGATACCAAAACTTGTTGCCTTGATGGATATATACATACTGTACACAAATTCAATTTCATTAATTTTAGCAATTAGAAATAGACTTTGTATAGGGTTACTAAAATGCATCTAAGGCACATGGCAGTCAAGATTTTACTATTTATGATTTTCACCACAAAATAATTCACATTATAATCAACTTTCTCACATTGACTCCTGTCTGCAGTTGCAAAAATTTACTGAAGAAAGAAGTCAAACACTAATAATGAGAGTACTTCTGTCCTCAGCCTGTGTAAACATAGTTGGGTAAGAAGAAAATAAAAATTCAAATAATTTCTCTTCATTTTCATAGGCATCAACATCATAAACAAATACAGCAACAAAAAATTCAACATCCCTTCACTGTGGTTTGCCTGGCTCTATGCAATACTATGAAAGAGGCCCACAATCAAACAAAATATTTTTTCTTTTTAATCAATTTTAAGTTTGTTTTTGTGTTTCCCTCTTTTTAACAGTATTTTAATTTCCTCTGGTTCTTGTTCGAATTGATAAATTGTTGTATATTGTTAGGCCTGTTGAAAAAATTCCTAGAGTTGGACCTTGTATGACTTTTAAATTTGTGAAAGATTGTGCCATTAATCATACCTTCTGAAGCTTTATGTGTTGTATTGTGCTAATGTATTGTCACACCATTTTACAAACAGCACCTGTGAGAATCAGAGCTAGAAGTGGTGTTTGTGATAAAAGACTTTATCATGTGGTGTCCAATAAATTGGACCAGTGATGGGTGCTTTCACAATTTGGAACAGGAATCAGGATGCACCATATAACTACACAACTCTATGAATCAGTGTTGAATATCACTGAGTGGTAGGCATCAGAAGAGACTGGTAAGTGTGGTCTGAGAAGGACTCTGGCACTCATGCATGTCCAAGGTGCCTGGCACAGAGGTCAATACAGAGGTGACAGTGGGCATGGTAGGGTTAGTGAGGTCTGTCAATGTGGTGGGAGTAGTAGATGGGCTCATAGATGCATTTGAAATTTCCGATGCTGGACCAGATGGGGTTCCACCAGCTAGAGTTGACCCGTCTGAAGCTTTGTCCACCACATTATTCTCCTGTCGCAGAAGATTTCTTCTGAATTTGGCCCTGGCATTCTGGAACCATACCTAAGACAACATGGAAATCCACCCATTAGTGTAATGAGAGAAACAGACATTTTGAAAGAAAAAAAAAAGCAAATAAAACAGGAAAAGCACTCATCAGTGTGTTAGAATGCTCATGCAAGTAACCGCATTGTTTTTTAAATAGGATAATTCAGGTTTTGAGAGATTATGCCTAACTACTTGTTAGGTTTTTTGTCAGTTGTTACATTTTTGTTTTCTTTTATTTTCTCTAGATGCTGTTAAATTTCACAGGCTTTTTCCCTCTTTGTTAGTGCATACTTACATTTCCACTAGATGGTGTTAAATCCTTTCAAGCTCCTCTTCATTCCTTACATAGCAAAACTTCCTATAGTCAGTGTGTCATTTTGTTCTTTGATGTAACAGATGTATGTGGCACAAGGCATTTGGCTCAAAATTTTAATATTTGTGTGTGTGCATGTGTGTATGTCTGCAGATGGCAGGCATATCAAGGTAAGGTGGACACATCATTCAGTCTTCCCACAGTGTAAATGTAACAATCTGGGGCTCAGTCTGATATCTTCCCTCCTTTTAATGGCTGCTAACTAAACATATGGTCTTGGTGCAATTTGTCTTTATTTGTTTTTGAAAGTAACAATTCCTTTATCTCTACTAATTACATTTTTTAAAAGTAACTTTCAGTTTACCTGCTGTGTAGCATGATATCCATATACACTGCCCCGACAAAAAAAATCACACACTCTAAAATTGCATTGTCACCTTTAGGCTTTTGTCAAACATAGCTATGGTTTTTAGTGTTTATTTGTGTGCCATGCAACTTCACCAAGTGTTTAAGTGATCATTTATTTTTGACCACATTTCTTTTATAAAATTGACGGTTCAGCACTATACTTCCAGATTTTAATAATGTGTTAAAAGGTTCTTAACCCATTTCCAGTCATTTCAAATTTCCTTAGTTGTTTTCTTTGCTTGATCCAGCAAAGAAAACAACAAGGACCCTTGAAAATGCAATAGAGGACAACAGTGAGAACATTACAAACCAGTATCTCAGAATCACTAGTCCGAATCGCACTCAAAGTTAATTTAGGACTGAAAATATTCTTAGCTCAGCGTAGGACAGAAAAGTTCTTTAGGAAGCTTCCTACTCTTTTTTTCAGCGAGGAGTAGGACTGCACCAAGGAAAGCTTGTGACGTCACTTTTTATGACACTGAGAGCCACAAAGTAGACTGAAAATTATAGTGGGTGTTGTAGTTTTGACAGGTTTTGTACTTTTAAATGGTGGCAGAGCAAAATGGTAAAATCAGCACCAGTTATGTGAAAGCATTATACACACAGACAAAATTTTAAGATAAGTGACTTTTCTACATGACTATGTAGGACTGTTATAATCTGGTCAAAATGAGTTTAAAAAGAAAGTCAAACTAGAGAGAGGATGAGAGCATTTTGATTGGATAGGGCGTAGTAAAATGTAAAGAAATAACTAAAGAATTTTGCCCTAATCTTACCTCTAAAGATAAAGAGTGAGTGGAGTCAGTTTGTTAAAGCATCAATGCCACCTGTCAGTTTGCTGAATGTACCCCTGAGGAGTGTGAAAACAAGGTGTACCTCGTGTTAATAAAGTGAATAACAGTTGTGTATACTCAAGTAGTTTAATATAAATATATAAAATGTATATATAAATATGATGATCTGTGGTTCCGTAAGAGCAGGGTTTGATTTATTATTTTTGACATTGTTGCCGTTTCAAAGCTGCATCTTTGCTGTTACTAAAAAATACTTACCTGCAGAGGCAGCATACGTCTTACCTAGCCACCTGCCATATTCATTCATGAACCAGGTAAATACCACACACAATGTTTTTAAAAAAAACAAAAAAAGTATAAAATATTTGTCCAAACGTATCTTTTATGAGCTCCATGTCACTCAATGTTACTAAACCGCCATTCCCTTGCTATTCATAACCAGTTAGGACACCTCTGGAGCTCTCCTACATTTTGGTGGAGATAAAAGTAATTTTAGATTTTACAAATGTTGATAAATAGCTCTTACTCCTACTCCAAAAAGTAGGACCAAAGTCGTGGCACCTTAAGAATTATTTTCTACTCAGGAGCAATTTATTACTCAAAGATGATCACTTTGTGCTATGGCACACAGTTTTATGAAAGGTTTTATTTATTTATTAGTTTACTTTTGAAAGTGTGAAAGTAAAATAAATAAATTATCAGTTAATTTATATAATAATGTTAGGTTTAATGTTTCTCTGTTAAATGAGGCTCGTGTTTCAAATCTGTTGTTACGATAGACTTGTATTATATTTATTATATGAACAGTTTGATAACAAAACATAATAAACACAATTTGCAGACTTTTACTCAGTTTGGCAAATTATTATTTTCTGACACATTGTTGTCACAACGTTGTCTAAAACAAAACATTTAATAAAATAAAATAAATCATGCTACATAACCTTATTTTAGAAGATTTAAACTACTATGTTTGAGCAAAGCACAACACGAGGGCCCGTATTCACAAAGCTTCTTAGAATTCTCTCAGAGAGCTCCTATCTTAGCTTAAAAAGTCCTAGCTGGGAGT
>JAQMYK010000039.1:19050109-19063449 GCA_030014345.1 Clarias buthupogon | reverse complement strand
AGAGAGGAGGACTTTTAAGAGGCTTAAGAGTTTCTATAGCAGAGGACAAAATGGCGGAAAGAAGAAATATTCTCCAAGCACTGAACAAGAAGCTAACCCCACGGGAATGGGGTGCTGCTCTTCTGTCCAGTTTGGTTTTGTTGTTATTTTACTTCCTTCCAGAAGATTGTTGGCTACCATCCAAAAGTGCAACTTAAATAGACTGTCATGCAATCATATAAATTGGTAAAAGCTGAGCCATTTTGCTAAGATAAAGTTTTTTGTCCTTTCCTTACTCAGAGTTGCTCTGAGAAGTTTCCTGAATCACTTTTAGTCTAGGACTCCCAGCTAGGACTTTTTAAGCTAAGATAGGAGCTCTCTAAGAAAATTCTAAGAAGCTGTGTGAATACGGGCCCAGATTTTCAGGCAAAAAAAGTCAAGATAAGGGATGCTTACAATTGTTAGATCATTGCAGTTTGAACAGCAAATATGTAGTTGACATATTAACCGCTAGTCCCGCACTGTTTGTCGTAGACCCATGAATGAGGTGTCAAATCGTGCGGCTTAACCTGGAATGGGGTGCAATGACCTCAGCAGTACTTTGCACTGAACAACAGACCCGGCACGCACATAGACACACTTAAAATTTCTTCAGGAATTTTCCCTCTCTAGTTATTCTTATGTTCCTTCTTCCGCCTAAATTTTGGACCGTTTCTCGTCCCGCAGTTTTGAGAAAACCCACACGTTTGTTACATCATTTCGTGCGGCCCGATCGGGAATGTTGTGCTACGACTTTTCTAAGGGGTGGGCGGTTAATTGCCCCCGCAGGGGGCAATTAACCGGCCCAAAAATCCCATTTACTTAACATTGAGGCCAACTTTGACGGATTGTAGCGCAGAGAGGGAATTTTGTAGAGGTTTGCACCCTGTGTCAGAAGATACCCTGCACAAGGATATAAGTTTTACCCCCGGGGCAGGAGAGGTCCCCAAATTTGCCCCATTGACTTATAATGGGGAATTTATCGAAAAATTAGTTTGTCGCAGACCCATGAATGGGGTGTCAAACCGTTCAGCTTATTCGGGAATGGGGTGTTATGACATTTCTGAGGGGCAATTAAACGCTCATAGACTTGACATATTAACCGCTAGTCCCGCACCGTTTGTCGTAGACCAATGAATGAGGTGTCAAATTGTGCGGCTTATCCGGGAATGGGGTGCTATGACTTTTCTCAGGGCTGGGCGGTTAATTGCCCCCGCAGGGGGCAATTAACCGCTCATAGAATTAACATTGATGTAACTGTTGAACCGAGTGTCGTAGAGACACGGGGGAAAGCTCATTTAACCCAGGCAACCAATCACTCTTTTGCATTTATCGTCATGTTCACAAGCCACGCCCCCTAGGAGCCTCATTAGCATACTGTTAGCATGCTGCTAACACGATTAGCATTTTGCTAGCATGATGCTAAAATGATTAGCATTAATTCATTATTATTTCACTAATAACATGTGTAGAATGTTGCTAGCATGATGCTAGTGTAATTAGCATGTTGCTAGCATGGCATTTAGCTGAATAGCATGTTGCTAGCATGATGTTTTGGCACCGACCCGGCACGCGCATAGACACACTTAAAATTTCTTCAGGAATTTTCCCTCTCTAGTTACCTAATTACAATTCCAAGTGTTATTCCATAGTATTAAAATCTCCAGTATTGCTCTAGCATATAGATCACTAAAACATTTTACATTTTTTTAATTGAATCCAAAACGTTTGCCCAAACAGTTGACTGGTACTGTAACTGTGGGGTGATAGGGAGCTGTCATCATGGACCAATGTGAAAGTAAAACTGGTAGAGAAGGAGGATAACAATGCAGTAAACTGGAGTTTTATGATTATTAAGGATTTTTGTTATTAAAAAGTTCCGTATACACCAAAAAAATGCGAGTACTTTTAGTTCAACCAGTGTTTGAACAATAAATGTATTGATTTATTGTTGATTCATTGCCATGTGTGATGAAGTTTTAAACTGTTGCATTCCTAGTATCCATAGAGTCCTATTTAGATGCAAGTAATTTTTTTTCATTTCATTTGGAAATCAAGTCCATCTACCAGGAGATTTTAAAGCAGTTCATACTTTCACCTGCTGCCAAGGAGATGCTGATTTCCATTTGCAGCAGAATGTAACACCTGTCCACAGTGCCAAAATTAGCACTTTTTGGATACTCGTGATATCACTTAATTGGTTCGCCAGCTTACCTGACTTGAACTCAATAGAGGATCTATGGGGTATTGTCAGGAGTCAGATGAGAAACACCTGAACCAATAATGCAAAAAGTCTGAAAGTTGCTATAAAAGCAACCTGGGCCTGTATTTACTAAATTACTCCTAGGTGGCCAAAAATTGTCAAAGCAATTTATCATTAAAATAGGAAATCATTTCTAGCTCTACCAAAATGTAGGAGTGCTACGGAGGTGTCCTAACTGGTTAGGAGTAGTGAGGAATTTAAATTCAGGCAGAGATAGGTACGGAGGAGAGACATTTTGGTAACACTGAGTAATATGAAGCTCATAAAAGATATGTTTGGACGAAAATGGAAAACACATCACATGCAGTATGCAACTGGTCGATTCACGAACATTTCATATGCTGTCTCTGTAGGTGACTGCTACTTTCCTTTTTTTTTGTAACAGCAAAGATGCAGCTTTGAAACAGTGATGATTTGTGTTACTGTGGTGTCAGAAATAATACAATGCTGGAAATAATAAATCAAACTTTGCTCTTACCAGCACCACAGATCATGAGCAGATTCATACATTTCTCCTCCATGCAACATGCTGTATATAATATATATTGTAAAGCTGATTCTGTGATGCTGCTGTGTCACAATGACCATTGTTAAAAGCACTATACTATAATAAAATTGAACTTAATTGAAATTGAATATACATTTAAAAAGATATTAAAGATATTTATATTTAATTTTTGCATTTATATAAACTTATTTGAGTGTTTATTTAATGAGCAGCACTTCACTCCATTAACGGCGTACACCTGTTTTTCACATTCCGCAGAGGTATGTGCAGCAAATTGACAGGTTGCATTTATGTTTTCATGCATTGCCATCTACCCACAGGTAAGCAAAACCTTGTCCACACTCCCCACCCACTATTATATGTAGCCTACTTCGTGTCTCTCAGTGTTGTAAACAGCAACATCACATAGTTTACTATGAGCAGTCCTACTCCGCACTAAAAGTAAGAGTAGGAAGTGTTGTAAATAACCTTTATGTCCTACTCTGACCTAGGCATATTTTCAGTCCTAACTTAACTTTAAGCACGATTCCTAGGAGATTCTGTGATGCTTTGTAAACACTGGCCCTGGTGTCAGTAACACCACAGCAATGCCACATGCTGTACTGAGTGGTATTGATTGGAAAAATGGGCATAATTTCTCAGAATTTATGTGCTGTAAATCCTTTTTTCTTTTTTTATTGATATTGGAAAATATTTTTATATTTTGAGATAATGGATGTTAGGTTTATTAATTGAAATTAAAACAAAAATGTTTTACTTTACATGTAAATTGAAATATTTCAAGCTTTTTTTTTTTTTTTTTATTAGTATTATATGTAAAAAATAAACAAGAAACTTATAAGTATGTTTTTGGATATTTTGTGTATGGATATTAATTTTATTCATTTTCTATACTGGGAGTTATATACTTCTATACCAGGGGAGCCTGGAACCTACCCCAGAAGACAGGCACAAGGTGGCGTGCACCCTGGACAGTGTGCCAATCCATTGCAGGGCACACACATACACACAGCTACCTATTCATACACTATGGGCAATTTGAGAATGCCAATTAGCCTAATCTGCATGTCTTTGGACTGTAAGGGAAACTGCAGTACCCAGAGGAAATCCATCAACTGGGAGAAACCTCAATCCTGGAGGTTACGCAGTGCTAAACGCTATGCCACCATTTCGCCTGTGTGTTGGTGTTAAGGACTTTTGTTTTGGCATTGTATTCCACTGTCTGTTGCTCCGCTATTTCTGTTCTATTTTATATTTATTATTTTTGTTTGGTACATGATTATGTTTCCTACTTTATGTTCCCAGTTCATCTATATATTGTTTGTTGAAAGTCCAAAACAACCAATGGTTTAAAGCTACACAGATGATGTGTCCCGTGCCAATTGTCCTGAAATTTTACAACCTAAGCCAGGCAAAACCATCCCACCAATTCTCAGACAATCCCTTCCTAATTGTCATTGATTTTCATCAAGGAAAGCTCATGGAAGTGCTCACCATCTTCCTTCCTCCTTTGGTAGTAGGAAAAAGTAATATAATGTCATGTGTTTATTGATTCTGATTGTCTTCTCTTCCAGCAACTATAGGACAAAGGACAGCTGGCAACATGGGAAAGTCTAACAGCACGGAGAGACAGCCGATAGGAGGGAACAGACCATGCTGGGCCTGTCATGGCAGGAGTCCCCAATGCTGGTTCAGTTGGTTGGAGACACCAATTAAATTCTACAAAGACTAAATTAAGTAATACACCTCCACAGCCTGTGAGAGCAGGGCACATGATAGTTCACTGCTTTATAATGAGTTACAGATGCAGGAACAGAAAATATTAATGACAAGAAGAGCACAGCTCTCAAGACAACCACAACTGCAGGACACTACTTGCAGGTATACATTTGTGGTTTGTAGAAATTAACATAGGGAGTGGGATTGAAGATCCACCAAAGCAGGTTAGGTGCCTAAGATAGAGCAGAGACATGGGCGTCACATTGGCCAATACTTCTTCCAAAGCATTTGGTGAAATCTGTTGAAATGAGAGAATGGGAAACCATCAACAATGACCCAGGAGCAGAAAGTAGGAACAGCAATGGAAAAGCTAGAAAGAATAAGAATAATAATCTATAGCTATGGGGAAGAGTACTTAAGAGTAATTAAGTGAGAAGTGGAAAGATTACATGTGCACCAGCCAAATCCAGAAGGCAAAAAGAGATCAAGAGGCTAATTAAAATGTCTACTCTAAGCAGACATTAAGAACTGCCTGGCAACTTTGCGATGACCAGAAACCTTCTTCACAAAAGAAAAAAGTTGGAACTTTGAAAACATCAATACAGGAACTAGAAGAACATCTTGAAAAGGTCCGCTATGAGACAAAAATCCGTGAGCAGATAGTCATCCCACATGACGGGCCACCCCCCATATGATCTTCTCAAAAATCGTTTCTCATAGGCTGGCCACTTGCCTGAAAAGGCATGGGTATGCTGACCCAGCTGTATAGGAAGTAGGTATTCAAAGATTTTTTGGCTGCTTGCAGCCTGTAAGTATGATTAACCACCAGATCAATGCAGCCAAGAAGGACCTCCGTGTGATCTGGTCACATAAACACACTAACCCTCTTGCTTTGGCACTAGTAGGGACAGGTAACATCATGGCCTGTGTTTATTGATTTTGTTCTTGCTTGGTATCCTCTTCATATAATTTACATCAATGTTGATATTTTGTTTTTTCTACATTTTTATGTTCAGTTTTGTTATGTTTGTAATTTAATATAGTTTACTGTGTATGAGTCATGTTTGCAATTTAATATACACAAAAAGACAGAATTTCTTACTTGAAGTACACGCTTTGTAAGACCTGTTTTCTGTGCCAGCTGTTTTAAATCCTTAGCATCAGGATTGTGGTTGATGGCAAAATATGACTTCATAGTTCTCAGCTGATGGTGCTTGAAGGAAGTCCTCATTCGCTTGGTCTTCTGACCAGAACTGTACTGAGAGTCTCTGTCCATGGGGTCCCCATCATTTTCATTGCAGCTTAGAGCTGTTTTAAAGAAAATATCAAAACATTTTTTTTCTTAACTTGCAACATACAATTATATATATATATATATTGGTTTACAAATAACCTTTAATTACTATACATCTATAGTATTATATTACTATTTTACAATCATGGTAGTCCATTGGTACCAAAATTCGGAAGAAGAAAAAAGAAGAAATATTAATCAGAACATTATATGAGAAATGTTAAAGTATCCAACTGTAGATGTAGCTGCTTTTACATCAACCTTATTCTACCATTAATACTTGGAAAAATAGCCAATACCACTTGGAACCACTTGTGGCATGTCAAAAAATTTTTTTAACTGATTAAATGCATGTTACATGCATTATATCTGATTAGCAACCATAGAAAGAGTAAAACTTTAGTCTTTAATCAAAATATAAGATATCAAAGGCTGACTTGACTCATTTAAATTAGTTATGCTGAGCCACGACAATGAACCATTTCCCAGCAAATTCCACCTAAATAAACCTACAGTATATAATATTAGAATCAGTTGTGTTGTTTAGCTTATCGACAAGACTGTAAAATATAATGGTGCTATTTTAAATTATTTTAAAATGTTTTTTTTTTTTTTTTCATTTTACTTATTTTTATATTTAAATTCAGTTAATGATAGCAGGATTCTTCCTGATAAACTGTGACACGAAAGGGACATGTTCTATTGATTGTCTATAATCAAAAAGGGTGCAATTCAATTCCCCACAGAACTGGAGAAAAACATTTATAGGTAATACATAATTCTTGATACATCATACATCAATTTATTTTTATAGAATTTTGTTTTAAAAGAAGCATAAATAATATTTGGATCAAGAGTCTTAACAGTGAATGTCTTTAACTGTTTCATTTTGTTGTTTGTTGTCTAAAAGTTTTGAAATAACAAAATGCAAAGATTTTTCCAATAACTTTTGTTTATTTTCAGGCTTAAATATCATAGCCATGCATGTTTATCATGTTGCCACAGTCATTTTGCAAATGGCCCAGCGATTTGAGATTCCGATTTTAATTAATTAAAAGAATTTTTAAACATACTGATGCAGAAATATGTGGGCAGTAATTCTTGGCAGGGGTTGATATGTTGCTAGATGCAAGACATTTCAGGAGTCCTGTTTTCTATGACAACTCAAATATTATTATCTGCAGAGCATATTTGATAATTAACCTTTAATTTGTGCAAATTACATGGTGAGTAAAATGGATTTAAAATCATATAAATTGTGCAGCTAATAAATAATACTGTTCATCAAAATACACTACAAATAAATAGTATGTGGAGTCTGGGTTTCTTTCTCTGTTATAGTAGTAGGCTATTCCATAGTATGCTCAGTATCAGTGAATTTATTTGCAAAACTTTTAATGTAATATCTTCAGATAAATCCAAACAAATCCTCAAAATACATATCATCATTTACATCCTGAAAATATACAGCATTTTATCAGTGTTATGTATATGACAATAGACTAAAAAATATTGAAAAGTATAGGTTTTCTACAAACTCAATGTAGATTCGAAAATGTAATTTTTGGAATAAATAATTTAGTATAAACTGGTCCTATGGATGTGACATTTTCACGTTATGGATGTGGCATGTCTAAATCAATGCTCTGCTAGCTATATAAAAAACACACTGGAGTAGTAAATTTCAATATAATATCACAATATATTTATGGATAAACTAACTATAAAATTGTTGCCATTTTAGGCTCTTTCCTTTATCATTTATTTCCTTCCTTTTTCTCACTGTTTTTCTTTGCAATTTTCAACATGTCGTTCCCCTTTGTGACTTTTTTGAAGCTCAACATATGACTTTAATTTACAAGTAAAGGTTTAGTCAATATAAGCAGATGTAGTATTTTAGTGTATCAAAATTGTTCAGCAGGAACCCTGTGATTATGCTTATTTTTCCCATGGTAAGGTTGACCTTTGAATGGAATCGATATGATATTCACCAGTGTTTAACACAGTCTACAGCTGTAGGAAAAACGGTTCATATTTTATTGATGACTTTTAAACTATTTTAAACGATTATTTTTTACAGGTAATTTACGTGAACTAAACTGTATCCATTTATAAGCCCTTTGTTGTGTTTGTAGTTTTATTTGTAACCTAAAGGGGGCAGAAGTAATCAAAAGTAAAAACATCCCAGTCCTTCGTGTTCAATGCGAGCCTGAGGCGCTGTTATCAGCTCTTCAGTATTCTTTCTTTCTTAATATAATTCGGTGTATTAAGAAAGAAAATTAAAGTTTTCACCAATGCAAAAAAAAACGTCATATATATTCCAATTATAATTATAAATATCACAGATTATGAACATACAATCCGACGTACAATCGATCTTTGAAACACTGAAAAATTGAAAATGAAGGAACAAAAATGCTGGAAAAGCTTGGACTCTGAAAAAGGCAGTTTTAAATTCAGTTGTATGTTTGGGGAGTATTATGTGGCAAAATCAGAATTGTTAACCAAGCACACAAGTGTGTGCTAATTTGTGTTTAGAATAAACGATACGCTTCCTAATTAATTCTACATATCAAAATATACATTTCAAAGCTAAAAATTAGCACAGCATGGCAATATTACTTGCTGTTGAAGTTTGTGTTAAAACACGAACAGTACATTCTATCATCCCTTTTAACATTCATTTTCATTTACCAAATAAGATTATTTTTATATCTCTCTTTGATATATTATCAAACTGTCTGCTGGTAAACTATTGTTAAATAGTTAAATCTATAAGTGCTAATAAGTAGGTAATATTACGTCCTACTAGGAAATTATAGTTTAGCATGTTAGTGAGAATTGCATTTTTACGTGAAGCATGACGCTTAAATATATATATTGTTTATAGAAGCCGATATGTTCGTGCTTTTTCTTGTCACTCATTGCGTCCGAAAACAGCGGCCAGAAGGGGGCCAGGTCTGCTCTTTACCACAGGTCATCAGAAATAAAACTTAGTACTACTTTGTTGGTTATACTTCATTGGTTATCAATTAAAAAGATTCACCTTACAGTTAGGAGTTATTTCCTTATTATATAAATAATACTTTTTTTGTTTTTATTGTGTTAACCTACCTTTGCATTGCCTAAATACTGAACGCCTAAAAAAGACACTTATTTTGCGATGCACTACGTTACTGTCATATTCGCTAGTGGTGCGTAGTGTAGCTTGACATAGCACTAACGTTGCTATCAATACTCTTCAGGAGAACTATTTGCATCTTAGCAGTAAAAACGAGCTCTCACCTGCGTTATAAGCGGCCACATCTGCTCCGGGTCCAGGGCTTTTTCGTTTCCTCGGGCGTCCTTTCTGTACGCTGCCCACTCCGTTGTAATAGGAGAGTGCGAGCGCCCCGGCTGTACCCAGTGCTTTACTTGAAGCTACGTCCGTGTGATTGAAGTGTCCGTAGTCCCCCTGCACAAGTGTCTCGAAGTGTAAACGGCAATACACGAGACTGTCCTTCATGCCGAAATGGTCGCCCGTGGTCAGCATTTTGTTGCATGTCGTGCATGTGAAACAGTTTAAGTGATATACCAAGTCCCGGGCGCGCATTACCATTTCCGAGGATGAAATCCCGAGATGGCAGCGCGCGCACCTCTGCACCGAAAACCTTCTGCAAAAGAGAAACACAGCCATCAGCCTAGACTGAATAAATTAACGACATACAATAGGTTTATTTATTTATTTAATTTTTTAAATATGTTTGTTTGTTGCTTTAATTGGCCTAGTCTGCTACCGAAATTGGAAAGCTCATTATTTCATAATTAACAGCACAGTATTGAGTCTGATGGAGCTATTTTACACACAGTTACAATGTAGTTAGCTGTTGCAATGAAGTAATACAGTGATTATATACAAATA
The DNA here is from genome assembly GCA_030014345.1 of Clarias buthupogon. Lineage (NCBI taxonomy): Eukaryota > Metazoa > Chordata > Actinopteri > Siluriformes > Clariidae > Clarias > Clarias buthupogon. The sequence goes on along the minus strand of JAQMYK010000039.1, from coordinate 19,053,746 downwards.
CCAATATTTTAATTTTCTAATTTTTCTCATGAATAACGTGTCAGTTTTAAGGTTGAATTATAAGTAGCTTGATACAGTGACATTTTTGCTATATTTCTTGTGTTAACTAATATCTGTTAATTCTCTATTTATTTTTGAATGTAGTCCTTCACACATTGGAGAGTATGCTATATGTTGAGTTACATTCTTAGTCACAACTTAGAGAAATTCAACAAATGTGGCTCGCAGGAAGTCACATCAATGTCTTGCAAAAGTGTTACCCATGCGAACTTACCTGTAATAGTCTTCCTTGCAGTAGATGCTTCCATCCTTGCTGAAGCAGGTGAGCTCGGACTCCAGGTTGAGTTTGCATTCGCAACATTTCAGACATCGCATGTGCCACTGCTTGTCTACGGCAAGCAAGAAATAGCGGTCGGATATTTTCCCTCCGCATCCCGCACACAGAGCCACACGATCGCCGCTCATAGATGGCATGCTCTAAGGAGAAGCACCATATGAAGGTTCAGCAAAGAATAAGTCCAGCCTGTACTGAATGTATGTTTTATAACCATTTAACCATTAACGATAATCACGACAATGAAAAAACTACAATAGGTGTATTGTGATTCTAAAATCTAAATCTAAATCTATATAAACAAATATTCTTCTATTGTTCTCGATAGCTATGTTTTGCACCTGATCATGACCATGGCTACTGTCCTTTCATAGGTAATAACTCCTGCATTTTAACTCTCTCTCGCAGTCACTCACTCACAACATGAAAACAACAGCAAAAACAACAACAATAGTAGTAGTAGTGGTAGTAGTAGTATTTACAAAAAAAATTTTTTTTTAGGATATAATAAGATTATTATTATTATTATTATTATTATTAGAATGGCTACGATTTATTGTGTTAAAAAGTGTGTGCATGGTTGTGTACTTAAAACTTGTTGAACGCACACACCAGTGTCAGATTTTATTTAAATATTTTGGGTTTAATGTATAGCCACAACAACATCATATACAGATTTAATAATAATAATAATAATAATAATATGGCGCCGGAAAAAAAATCGTTGGCCGGCGATTCACCTATATGGGTTGTGTGGCACGTAAGCAAAAACGTAGGCTAAAATTAGTTAAGTATGAAATTGTTTTTATTTTTTTTTTAAACTAGTTTACATTTGGCCTTAAGTGGATGCCACGTTAAATCACTCAGTAGACTTAAGGGTTATGAGAATTCATGCAGTCATAAAAACTTATTTGAATAACATTTTAATTTTGTAACTGTAATTTAATATTTTAATGTTACATAAATTACAGTTAGAATTTCATCATTAATATTTATTACCATTTGAGCTTGTATTTTTGTATTATTAGATTGCTCTAATTTGTAAAATAATATATAAACGAAATTATCAGTTTTTAAGTTCGCAAATTCTTCTAAATGTATCGTTGGTCATGCAACAATGGGAAACTAGAAGCTTTATTGCTTTTTCATGTAAAGTGCCTGCAGTTTGTTATTACCTACCGTTTCTCGGTCGCCCATATCTATGGCCGAGCTGATAGCAGCCGAGTTATTCTTGCCTCTGCACTCAATTTCTTCCATCATGCTGTGAATCTCGCCTCCTGGTAAGCCGTGGAAAAGCATCGCGGACGTGAGCGAAAAGCACGTGTTTGCTTCCGTAAAATAAAGTCCTTGTCCTCTGCGTCTCATATGCGTTATAGGAATTCTAGTCAAGCACTCTGTACTGCCTTTTCTCTGAAGTTATGGAACTAGAGCACATTTGCCAACGGCACTCAGAACGCGCAAACTCGGATGTCGGTGCATTCTAGAAGTCTGAGCACGGACCATCAACGGATGCTGTTGTAACTCTCATTTGAAGTGTTTGAGGGTAGTTTCACAGGCGTGTGTCATCACACGTTTAATCTGAACACGACGTGTTCTCTTTTCGAGCTGAGGACGGGGAAGGTTGCAGGCGCACTTCAACGAAAATCCATTTTTACTCATCGCCGAGTAACCTGAACCGCTGTGGAAATTTTGACTACAATTTCAACCTCTGGGATTGTTCAAGCATTTGCATCTTCATTGTGTTTTCGTTTCCTTTGAGGCGATTTATCATTTCAAACGATGTCCATCATAAGCTCTGCAGAAGGCTCCAGTGGATGATGAATAGTAATATATCGAACATCTCTAACAATGTCTAGTTTAATGCCAAGTGCTTGTTTGTAGCCACAGATTCTCTGAAAATGAACTGTTGTTAGTCACAAGCGACGTGTCCCTGGCGTAGGAGCCAAATGTAAGTGATTGAAGAGGAGGAGTTGAATGCACTTTGGGGTGCGTATGTGTGTTATTCCCATGTTTTGCCAGCCCCCAACCCCTGTTCTCGGGTCTCTAAATCCGCGCGACCCTCCGCGCCTTTTCAAAAGAGGCCTTGACGTCACAGCCCACCGCGCACGTCATTGGCTGCGCGGTGCATTCAGATTCCTGATAAAACCGACACGTAACATTACGGCTAGTATTTACGTTCGTCCAGAAACAAATGATGAACCATGTGATGGTTACATGCGTGCAAATGATCTTCGGAATATGGATTATTCATATGGATGAGTGTTTTATTTGACCTAAATAACAGACCTAGCTAATTAACAAAAAGAGGATACGATTACGCTAATCAGCACGGCGCTATAATGTTTGTTTGTTAGGGTAGTGTGTGTGTTTGAGTGAAATGAGATCCATAGTGCGCAACACCTTATTTTGAGATTATTATCTGGTGATAGATTTTAGCGCAAATTTAAGATTGTAATATGTTTTGTTGAAAAACACAAATGCAAAGAGTTTTACACATTTTTATGCAACGGAACCGAATCATTAATCCAATTGTGGCTATAATAATTTCCCAGCGGACGAGCTGACACACCGCACAATAAAACCAGTGCCGGACACAGACCCCCGTGACTCACCCCCGTGAGTCCCAACAAAAGGAGACAGAGCGCGTTTAGTGTCAAAAGAACCTAATGCCGTACTGACAGCATGGAATCCGACCAACACATACTGTAACGCTACAGGAGCCGCTCCTTACAACCCAATTAACGTCAGAGCCGTATTTACTGTGGGTTAAGACATGAGCTACTTTTCTCCTTTAAACGAAGGGGTTTAGATAAACACCTTGCGACGCAAAACTGTTTAGTAAATATTACATTTTATACTATTATTATTATTATTATTATTATTATGGGCATAACGTTTCAGTAGTCAATACTACAGACCTATTATTTATTTTTTAACACAAGATAGCATTTTAACACTCTTAATTGGCACCCAGTGCTTAGTTGGTAAGAAAGCATTAATTTCAAGCCATGGAAACGCCAATGAGAGACAAAACGTGACCTGTATTTAGCAAACCCCCATCCGTCATCGTCTTAAATTTTGGAGGCAATCCAAATTAACGTTTCCAAAGTCCAGTTCTTTAGGACGTGTGTAATTACAGAATATTTCACAATTTGTAATACCAGTTACAATTAATAATTGTATAAATAATTTGACATTTTAAAAGAAACATATTTTATATCCATAAATAAAATATAATATAATATAATATAATATAATATAATATAATATAATATAATATAATATAATATAATATAATATAAT
>JAQMYK010000039.1:18827757-18838524 GCA_030014345.1 Clarias buthupogon | reverse complement strand
CACAAACAGGAAGTTAATATCACCAACCATTCCCATTTTATTAAGGTGTATCCATATAAATGGCCCACCCTGTACTTCTACTACATTTAGAAATTCAACCTGCTTGTTAAAGTTTCCTTACACACATATATTTCTTAGTGAGTAAACAGGATTTGTCCCAGTATTTAAGCAATACGCTGTTGAATTTGTTACCCATATTGTACATAACAAGAAGCCATTTTAACAGAATCATACTCACTAACATAAAATCATATAAACTAGTATGTATCATCAGTAACATATGTGTGTAAGGATAGAAGTTCGTGTGTACAGATCAGTCATAACTTTAAACCACATAGTCAGCGCTGGAAGCAGGAATAATGTGCAAACATAAGCACCTGGCTTGAATGGACACAGGGACCGTGTTGTCAGTTCCTGCTTCTGCTTTCTAATCATTTGCCATGATTTAATTGACTGTGTCAGTATTTAAACATAGAATTTCCCCTCATATTCTTCAATAATTTTGAGTTATTATTTGATCTTGTTGCATTATTCACTTCCCCTTCCCCCAGTTTCATTTAAAAAAAAAAAAAGTTAGCTATTTTGTATCAAATAGTATCAACAAATTAAATACTATAAATAAAAGGAAGGTTACATAGGTGTGTTGAATGAAGGATGTTTCCTGTAGCAGAAAGTTTAAATATACAGTCATGTTCAAAAGTTAGTACCCCTTGTGTTAATTCTATGTGGTTTTGTACAAAAACATAATAACAATTAATATGATCATAGGAGGTCTTAGTATTGGGCAAATACAACATTTTTCACCATCACATTATTTATTTAATAAAAATTAAGCCAAAAAGAAAAAAAAAACTCTGGGTAATATAAAAGTACCCCTCATAATTCATCATTGTGGAGGCATTTTGGTCCATTCATCTTCACAATATTCCTTCAGTTCATTGAGGTTTTTGGGCATTCACTTATGCACAGCTCTCTTAAGGTCTCACCCCAGCATTTCAACTGAGTATTTACTAAGCGTCTCAGAGGAGGAAATTGCTCCTAAGTGGCCAAAAATTCTCAGAATTATGCCATTTTGGTCCAATTTCAGGAGTAGGAATAAGAGCTATTTATTAAAATTCTTATAATAGGAAATCACTCCCATCTTCACCAAAGCTCAATACGTTTTTTTTTTTTTTTTTTAACACGTGTGGTGTTTACCTGGTCCAATAATGAACATGTCGCATGCTGTGTGACTGACACTGTATATTTTTTTAGTAACACAGAAGATGCAGCTTTGAAACAGTGACACAGCCAACAGTGTTAGAAATAATAAATTAAACTCTGCTCTTACAGCGCCATAGACCATGCGCAGATTCATACATGCCGCGCAACAGGAACAAACTGTATTCATGGAGTCATGGGCATCATCCATGACATGCACATTAAAATAATCATATTTATATATACATTTTATACACTTGTATTACATTTTTTTAATGTACACAATTGTTTATTTTAGATTCTGTTTCATAAGCAGCACTTCATCACTTCATTAACACAGGGATACATGGCATCACACTCCTCAGCAGTATGTGGTCCACACTTTTCGTGGCACTTTTTTTTTTGTTAATCATGTGTGGTGTATAATTGCTCCACAGTCCTCAGTGGTGTAGCAAACTGTTAGGTGACACTGTTGCTTTCATAAACTCCCTCCACTCACTCATTATCTTTTGAGTAGGGCAGAATTTTACTCTAATTATTTTTTTTACATTTACTCCTTCCTCCGCAAACAAAAACAATCTCATCTCTCCAGTTTCACTTTCTTTTCTAAATCATTTTGATCATATTATGACAGTCCTACACGGCTCTATCATAGGAGCTTTAAACAGTTGTGATTGGAGCAGTCTGATTAGAACAGCAAGTCATGTATTTATAAGTTTTGTCTGTGTGGATAAAGCTGCCACTGACTTCACCATTTCGCTTTTCCACTGTTTAAAAATAAAAGAACCTGTAAAAACTACAACACCCACTATAACATGCAGCCTAATTTATGGCTCTCAGTGTCATAAAAAGGTGAGGTCACACACTTTCCTCTGCGCAGTCCTACTCCTCGCCGAAAGTAAGAATAGAAAGCTTTATAAATAACTTTTCTGTCCTACACCGAGGTAGGACTAATTTCAGTCCTAAATGAAATTTGAGCATCTCTTCAGTTACGAGTGATTCTGAGATGCTTAGTAAATACCGGCCATGGATTTTGACTAGGCCATTGTTGAATTCATGGTTGAATCAATGACTGCCGGGTGCCCAGGTCCTGTGGCTGGTGAGTGTGCGTGTGAAAGTCGTCCTACACATTCTTATGGGAGAAATTCGCTTTGATATATGAGTGTTTTGATATACAAGCATGCTTCCAGAACAAATTATGCTCACAATCCATGGTTTCACTGAAGTTGCAAGCAACAATGAGCGGGCCTAAGCACCTTGCGCCACCGCCTCCCAGGTGCACCACACAATCTGTGTGTTTTTTGAGCATGTTAAGACCTCCAAACCCAGGTGCAGCGCACAACTTGCTCACTGCACTGACAACGCACAACTTGCACATTGGGTTATCTATGTATAATGTTAAAAAATTTTGATCTCAATAATGTGTATGTGTGTGTGTGTGTGTTTGTGTGTATATATAATAACGGACTTCCTAAATTTTTACATGAAAAACAAATCTTGGTTTACAAATACCGAGTATCAAGTACAACGCATGCATTTACATTTAGGCATTTGGCAGACTCTCTTATCCAGAGCGACTTACATTTCTCGTTATACAGTACCTCTGAGCAGTTGAGGGTTAAGGGCCTTGTTCAAGCGCCCAACAGTGGCAACTTGGTGGTTGTGGGGTTTGTTCCTGGGATCTTCCGAACCGTAGTCCAATGCCTTAACCACTGAGCTACCCCTGGCCCCACAACCTGGCATGCACTTCTTGTTTTGACGCTGCGCGTTACGTGATCACAACTGAGCCAGTGGTTTTTCTCTCGCGCGTGCTGCGGAATTGTGAGCGTTTATGCGTGTGTGTGTGTGTGTGTGTGTGTGTGTGTGTGTGTGTGTGTGTGTGTGTGTGTGTGTGAGAGTGTGAAACTCAAATAAGAGAGGAGGAAGGGTCACTGTGTAAGATGAGAAAGGGGAAAGGGGAGGGTAAGGGTTTCCTCCTCTCCTATTACTTTAGCTTTACACATACACAAACACACACACACAGTGCCTGAGCACACAAATGGAAACACTTATTCGTTGGGGTTTATTTTTACTTTTTTTAAAGGTATAGTGCAGGTTAATTTGTTTTATTTTTACTTTATATTTTGTATTATTTTTATGTGTTTATTTTTTTGGGCTGTGGAACAAATAATTTGGGTTTCCATGATTTCTTATGGGAAAATTCGCTTTGATTTATGAGTGTTTTGAAATACAAGCCCACTTCCGGAACGAATCATGCTTGTAATCCAAGGTTCCAGTGTACTTTACATCAATTGGACACAGAATAAATCGTGGATAGACAAAAAATACAACTCTGTCAGCCTGGTAGAAAGCAAGCAAAATCACATCATTACAGAGATTTCTTGTTTGTTCTTTCGATAAAACAATGTTTCCGTTGTGTGCGCGGATGTGTGTGAAAAGAGTGGAGGAAGGATAACTGTGTAAAACGAGAAGAGGGAGAGGGGAGCTTACTTTAGATTCACACACACACACACAAACACACACATACACAGTGTTTTGGCTTACGAGAGTTTTGAAATACGAGCCCGCTTCCGGAATGAATTATGCTCGTAATTCAAGGTTCTACTTTATTTGCCAAATGTCATCATCTTTATGCCACCATACAGTTGCCTGGCCCCAGACACATGCAGCTTGAAACATAGCATGCTTCATGTGTTCCAAAAATGCCCTTGTAGACAAGATATGGGTCATCAAGCGTCTCTGTTCCCGAGCAAATAGAGCAAGCCTTGCTTCATCCACTCCATCGGCAGTGCTATTTTTGACATACATTGTAATGACAAACTTTTCTAAAATGCCATCTTCAAAATCTTCATCATCTGTAACAGGTGGGGACTGACGGAGCTTTTGGAAGACCTGAGACACCATGGGGCAAACTTCACACATTTGCCATGCAGTCTTTTTTCCTTTCCCACGAAAGACTGGCACAACATCACATTCAGTAAAAGCATGAAAAAAAATCAGACCGCTGGTCTCTTGCCAGGCCACGATTTTCTACTATGTTATGAACTGGCAATCACCTGATGGACTGACCTTGACCAAATTCAAAAACACTGCAAAAACACTGATGGCAATAGCAAGAATATCTGTGTCATATGCTCAAATTAATACAGACTTATCCTGTTGCTCCGTTGCATTTCAGACATGAAGGAATATTCCTGTATCAGGCTCTTCATGGTTACAGGGGTTTAAGCCTCCAGATTATTGGGTTTATTGCAAACAACTTTCTCTCCGTTGGTCTCAATCGCCACATTGTCAAGACACACCATCACGATTTTTTCAGATAACACCAGAAAAAACCCTTTAAAAAATACTAAATATCAACAAATTTAAAAATATCAGACAATGGAAAAATCAGGCTTTAAAAATAAAATCAGACAAACTGATGAACTGATTTTATAGATGACAAAATAATTGTCATATAAGTGATTAGAATGTTTGATTTCCCTTAAAGGGAATGAAATAATTCCTCATCAAAATGATCAACTTGTGTTCTTTAAACAGATAAAAGCAGAAATAATTTAAACACTTTTTTAAAATACTAAATTCATACCTCAGAACAGCTATGCACCTAAATCTTTTAAACTAGAAATATTACTTAACACATTTGCCATGCAGTCTTTTTCCTTTCCCTCGAAAGGCTGGCACAACATCACATCCAGTAAATGCATGAAAGAAAATCAGACCGCTGTTTTTTTCCCAGGCCACAAGACACACCATCACAATTTTTTCGGCTGTCTTGCTGTCATTATCCCTCAAAAAGCTTCTCCAGTTTGGTGGCACCCTGGTTTTGTCAGTCACTCTATGTCTATCCTATTTGCCTTGTTTTGATCCGTTATCTTCCTTCAGACTGAAATTCCTATAGACATCAAAAATTATGTCTGTCCTCTGGTACTATGGTGATAAAGCCAGAATTTTGGTAATAACATCTTGGACAGCATTTATTAAATGTCCTAGATCCCCTTGGAGACAAGTTATAAACCAGAGAACAACCATTCACTGTTCCCGTCTGTTCCTGGCAGAAAAAGTAAATCTTGTTCTTCTTCTTGTTTTTTAGAAGGAAGTTTTATTGCCCAGACTATTGAAAAACTCACTGAAGGCAACCTTAACTTTCTCATGATGAGCTTTAATGAGTTCTGCAGCACTAGGATGGAATGTTCTTCATGTCTAACGTGAGAAGGTCCTATACAACTATGTTCAAGAATCAAGGTGCTCTACACCAAGAATGATCGTTCATCCAGTGCCATTTAAGTCCTGTGCAATTTTTACCCTATCCAGATAATTAAAGCCCCATTAGTCTTATTCCACACTGGCGCAACCTGTCAATTCAGGTGCAGCTATCTAATCACAATATCAAAAGTAATACTAGTAATAGTAATACTAAAACTACTAGTTGATATCTATCTACCTATCTTTCTATCTATCTATCTATAGACGGGGCCAATTAGATAGTATTTGGGACACTAAACTGTGCTACAAACTACATTGACTAATACAGTTAGTAACTAGGACTATAGTTAGTAGCACATGCTGTCTCACAGCAATGATGTCACCAGTGTGCCATGTTGTGCTTTGACATCAGTCTCTTATAAATTGTCAACAATTTTAAATCAACTTGAACATTCTAATGACCATTATTGAGTATCATCCAGTTCATACTTTGCAGTTCATTTAAGTACAAAATGCTTAAAAACAACTCATAAATAGCTAACATCTTGACATTTACTAGCTCTACCAAATTCCTACTATCACAAATGGATTTGTCATGTCCAAATAGATATATTTAGATGTATTGATCATGTATTAAAAATATGTTAAATTATGCAAAGATACACTGAAAAATGTGTTTTAGATTCTATGTGATCGCCTCCTTGAAAAAATAATTTTTCAGGTGGCTAACGGACTTTTCTGACAGTATGTCCTAGGCAACATTTGTGCCAAATTTAGTGCTTGTATCACAAAGTGAATGATTTTTTCAATAATTTGCTCTGCTAACTACTGGCATCTAACACTGTAGCTCATACTACAGAAGATTCCCGACTTACAAACAAAGGTTTCGTTCCGGGAGCACATTTGTAAGTCCAACAAAGTGAGTCTTATACAACTTTGACATAAATATATATATATATGTAAAGCAAAAAAAAAAAAAACACAGGTTTGGTGTTTTGGTTCAGCATTACACTCTCGTGAGACTGCGCCTCCAAATCGTGAGGGGAATTCCAGTGATGCAGTGGTGTTTACTGTGCGCTCGAACAGATGACATTTTGTCTCAGAGTTGAATCATTGTGTCAGTTTTTGAGATCGTCCGAATCAATTTGTAAGTTTTCGATTAAGAATCTACTACACTTTTTGACCTACTGTAACTTCAAATGTTAAACTTTCAAATGTTAAACTTTCAAATGTTAAATTCTCTAAAGTTGACATATTCCTTAAATTCTCTTAAAGTTGACATATACCACATTCTCTGCATAAATACAAATTGTTTCTGTTCTCAGAGTTTTGTAAGAATATTATTTCTTCTTCTAATTTTATGCTGATCGATAGTTGGTGCAATGCCACCACCTACTGGACCTTAGAGTGGCACAAAAGATTGGCAGAAATAAAACTGATTTGTATGAGTTACATATCGTTTCTACCTATAATAGATATGTTTAGTAGTTACTGATATTTTAAACTTGTAAGAAACAGCTGCTTGAAATAAATCAGACCATAAACATTAGTGCTATCAAAATTTATTTAATCGAAAAAATCTAAATGAATTGACAGTCTACCTACAATTAACAACTCTATAATAACCATATCACGCTAGAAGTATTTTTTTTTTCTTGACCCTTTTGAAGCATTTCAAGCTCATCCAAAGCCTGTCGCTTAGTTATGTACAGTATTGTGCTGTACTGCCCTTTTACTGTGTGTCTTGCGCCACCTATATTTTTTCATATTTTGCTTCCCGAAAAGACAGACTTTCTTGTATTTTAATGTATTTTTGAAGAATAGTTCTCCAGGCTTCCTAAAGGCTTTTTTTTTTTGGGCTCTTAATTTTTGGGGAAGTTTCTGGCTCTCACCAGTGCCTGACCAGTTTCAGGGGATTGTTTTTGCTTGTTAAGCCACTAAGTGACCTATGTACTGTATCATACAAGCATAGAAACAATTAACTTAAGGAATGAATCCAAAGAGAAACAGGTGCTGATGATGATAGATGATCAGGCTGGTTATTTAATTTACTGATTACTAGTATCTAGATAAGTATCCATCATTGATGGGAGAATAGTTTTTGGTGTTATGTTTATTTGATGTTATGTCTATTGACTAAAAACGAACTAAAAACTGCATTGATTGTTTTTAATGTTTTAATCAGTTAAACATAAACCTATTAAATGTTATCATTATTTACTTGTATATAATTGTAATAAGTGGAAATTCAAACCTTAATTTAAATGTGCTGATACAATTTTTTTGTTTTGGTTCGAGTTATTTTATAATACATAAACACTGAACATTAAAAGTGTACTTTATACCCTGTTAGAGCTATTTTGTGGTTACAGATTATATGTTATTTGTAAAAAAAAATAAACTGTTATCTGTTCAAATGGAATAATAACATCTTGAGTGTGAAATTGCTTCCCAAATTTTATGGTGGAATTTACATTGCAATTAAGTCACATTAAACTATTTATTATCATGTTGATGTATTACTAAAGCAAACTGTTTATGTCAAGGCAAGTAAAAGTTTATACATAAACTTTGCTGGTAAGTTAGCTTTAAACTCCTTCCCTTATTTGTCAGCAACTTTAGAATGTCCACTACATTGCAAAACTAAATAAGCAGAATTTGGATAAAACTCATTTTTTGGATGATCACATACGTTCAGAGTAAAGTGCATTGACTTTACACAATATATTATTAGTCCAAAATATTTCATTATTGTGCTTTTACTGCTCAATAAATAGTGCAAGGTCACTGTGTCCATATGAGCTTCAGTAGTCTGCAGACTTTTACTATCTGATTATTCTTTTAAAATACATTCTTACTCCATTAAGCTGTGAAGTTACTGTAAATTTTACCCTTTTTTCTTCGCAGTGTTGAATAATGAAAAAACAAATTCCCAGCACAACCGTCTCAGAAACCCCCTCCAAAAAGAGACCACCGACCAGCCATTCAGCCAAAGACAATAGCAGTGCGCGCAAAATACATGCTACCATGGCGACACATGGCAAGTATGGAGTTGCCATCCCACGTAAAAATCCCCAAATTCACACGACAGTAAAAATGTATGACCTTTCACTATCGAGAATGCACAATTTACTCCACCCCCATCCTCCTAAAAACACAGACTTTACCAGAGATGCCGCTAAGTCAAACAATATTAGCCAAACTACGTTCCTCACATTTATTGTATAGTTGCTTTTTTCGGTCTAACCCCAGGTGCATGTGTGGTTTGGATTGCATATAACTCTAAATGAAATTTTATACCAGCGACGTCTTATGATTGTGCAATTGTCAGGCTTGAGATCCCCAATATTAGGTTACAGACAGATGCAAATACGCTTATTGAGGACTGGGAGCAAATGTTTGCATGAAACTGTTCTTTTTGTAGGTACATTTTACACAATAATTTCCTCACGGTATCAATGAAGTATAATGAAGTATATATATATATATATATATATATATATATATATAATTTATTTATTTTTTACTTTTGTGCTGTTACAGCGAAAAAAATGTTTTTAAAGAAATAAATATATTAACAGATTAATGCAACAGCCTGCTGCTCTTCGAGGTTTCACATTGGATTTAAACCACCTACGTGCTAAATTTTAATTACTCCTCTGTTCCTTCTAATTTTTATTGAAAAGCCGCACATTAGAGACGGTGCTAATTAATCTAAAATGACAGCAACATTCTCTCTCTCTCTCTCTCTCTCTCTCGTATGCAGTACCTTTTTGGCCAGCATTTCGGTTCGCACTCCATTTCTGCTTTACTTTTCTAACATACCTACTGTATCTATAACTTACTGAAGCAGAAGCTGGTACCAGCAATCACAAAAAATGCAAGTTATAGGCTGTAACGTTACTCGGGTAAATCCCTTTAGCTACATGAAATCAAATCACATTTGACCTAAACAACATTCCTTGTTATCTCTAAACGTTATGAAACAATCTTATTCTAAAAGAGATACTTATTTATAACAGAGATGATTCATTACCCCATATGAATACCATCATAATGAGTAGCAGGCATCCAGGGCTTCTGAAATAATATCGGCGCAACTCCATCGTCTATTGAGACTTATGACTTCCACTTTTAAAAATTCCAATGCTCAAAAATGTTTCCTCAGCATCTCGGTGTATACCTCCGACTTTCTTCATCACAGGGAACAGAAGTTGGGGTGTGTGAGAGGGTCTCATGCCCCAGCAGTGCGTTCGGACGAGCCTTACACCGTTAGGGTCAGAGGTAAAACACGGACCGGATCATGTTGGTCCTAACTCTTGTTTTAATTACATTGAATGTATCTCTAACCAGTTTAAAAGTACATCGTCCTGGGTTTTCTTTTATGTTACAGATTAATGATTCATATTTGCACTGATATTTTCGCAGTCACATCTACATATCAGCAGCTTGTCAGTTCAAGCACCTACTGGGTATACCCAAATTTAAAAAGGCTGGTGAAACAAACGATATAAAAATGACAATTAAATGTAAATAGAAAGAAATCCTCAATTTAACCCTAAATTTAGTGTAACATTTGTTAACTTGATTGATTGATATTCGTTTTCATATATTTATTCAAAGCACACAGATTCCTTAACAAAATACATACAAATACAAATTCAAACAGTTGTTTAACTCCATTACATGATTCCTCTGAGAAGTCCAGACCAGATTTGACATTTGCACACTAATTCACAGGACATGCTCTGTGAGTGTATTTAAGGTTTATCTCCTGTTGCCCCAATGCCCCTTTGCTTTTCTTTCTCACTCTGGAAGGACCTCTACCGGTTTCAGCCCGGTCAGACCAACACAATGCTGAGCTTGGAGTGATCATGCGTGGAGTAAATCACTGAACACAGACCAGCAGTCTAAATATTCTCTATCCTCCATTAAATCAACCAAAATCCAAGGGGAATCCAAGGTGCCCTCTGAATTCCTGAGTGTCAGTGTGTTAATGACTCTAGTGGGGTGGTTTCCTTTAGAGAAGATTTATAATCCATTAGTTTTTACTTGTTTACTGTCAAATAGTTCTGATTAGTGCTAAAGAAAAAGGTAGAACTGTAGAAAAGTTAAGCATACTACAGGATTAAACTATCACTGACCATTTTGTTCAGCATAAAGCATTGTAACGCATTGTATTTTTAGATGTCCCCCTACCCCCACCCCTATTCCTACTTCAACCATCCCCAAAGGATAACAGTCAGAATAACACTAAACAGAGCAACTGATTATCTTGACAGTTGGCCCTCTGAACTTTGCCTCCTAGGGTATCTAGATATATACTAATGCATGTTGGCGTAGTGGTTAGCATTTTATATA